>VXBI01007470.1:765565-806609 GCA_013397375.1 Toxostoma redivivum
CGAGCGGCGCTGCTGGGACGGCGCTGCTGAGCGCGGTGGCTTTGGGAAGGTTGTGGTGTGAAGGAGCTGCAGGAACAAACCGAGTTCCTTTGTTTTGGGGAGGGAGAAGACAGTCAGCTCCCTCGGGGACTCATCGGAAAGCCGGCGTCTTGGGAGGTAGTATAAATGCACCTTTTTGTTCCCATGCAAAGCAGAAATAACAGCCCGGCTTTCCAAGTTTCGCGACCGTCCCGCTGCGATGCGCTGATGCCGAGACCCAAATCCAGGGCTTGTATTAATGCCAGGTTGCCAGATGTGAGCCCTCCCCATGTGCGGGCACTGCTGCACTTGGGATGCTGCCCAGTCCATCAACACCACATTGTGTCAATGGCAGAAGTGCCTTAAAAGTACGTTCAGGAAACCCTGAAATGCTAGGGACTGAGGCTGAGGTTGTTTGTAAATAAAACGAGAATGAGAAAGCCTTTCTCAAGGGTGCAGACGTTCAAATTTCCTTCCAAATGAAACTCTTAGTTGCTTGTTTGCTTATAAAAATAAAAAAGAGGCCAGAAGTGACAGCAACAGCAGAATGAGGTACCCTCCTAGCGCTCCCATCCTGCAAGGATCCTCTACAGGAGACCCTTCTGCCTACGTATGGAGCATCCCCAGTGAAGTGTTGGTGATGCAAATGTAGGAATCCAACCCCTTTAATGCCACAGAAAGGCAGAAAACAGCACAAACCCAAACTGTCTAATAAAAGATGCCAAGTCCTTAGACACTGTATGCAGCAGAAGTCAGAAGCTGTCTGGATTACCATATGGACTTGCTTCCCAATGTGGCTGTCGTGGCAGATGCATTGGTAGCCAGCTCCTAGTGACCCAGCAAATTCTATTTCTGCAGGCTAATAATGTTAAGCGTGCCATTTTCAGAGTGGGAGGTTTAATTTGAAGCTTTGCCATGCTCTCTGAGCAGAGGAACCAAAGAACAGAATAACCAGAGATCTGGGAGAGAAAGGGTTAGTGTTGTACTTGCACTGAAAATGAAGCTCACGCTTTGGCCCTTAAGCTTTAATTGCATCGAGACTGCCTTCAAGTGAGACTTGGAAAAGGAACAGAGGTGTTGATAAGGGTTCATAGAAAATACCAGTCTATTTGGCTTTTCTCTTAGGTGATTCGAGGACTGAAATGTCATCCACTGTAATATTGCTCAGCTTACCCAATATTTGTCACATTTGTCCTATTACAAGTCCACATGGACCAGTCCGTGAGTATGCAGAGCAAGAACCATGGAGCTGCTTTCAAGTAAATGTCCAACATATTTAAATTGGTGCAGGATAAAGATCATTTACTCTTTTGCTTCAAAAGATGTATAACTAGAGAAATAAATAATAGCAAAAGAAAAAAAAAGGCGAATTAGGAAATATAGGGCACAGGCAGGATAAACTCAATAAAAAAGGAAGTATTAAAGCTTTCTGATACACAAAAGAGTTTTTCTAGATGGCAAGGGATACAGACCTCAGATTCATGACATTCCTATGTGGACACATTATTTCCACCTTCAGATGAAGAGACAGAGACAAAAATACCGGCATGATTCAGGTGAGCTCCCGGGACAGGTCAGGGACAAGCCTGGTGTCTGAATACATTGCTTTTGCCAGTTGAGCCTGTTGGAAGATAATTCAAGATGAATTTATGTGAATTCTTGCTATTTTCCAGGCACTATGTGACTTTATAGCATACGAGCCTAACAGGAACATAAAAATGCCCTGCAAAAATGTTATCAGAAATTCACTAAACTCACATCTTCTTCTCAGAGCTCTTGCAGAGTATTGCATTAATGCATAGTAACAATAAAAATATAAAAAGACCATGGAAATGACATTATAGCATTATAAGATTAATCCAATTCTAGTCAAATTAGATTATAATAAGAACTGTGTGTGCTGAAGACTATTAATGGGAACCTGTGTTTCGAGAGCTTCATCACCTTTGCGCGTGTTCTCCTCCCTGACCCCAATAATAAAAATAGCTCGGTGTTCACGAGAGTGCCCTTCTCCAGAGGACTTCACAAACACCTTCTGGTCTTTTGGGGAAAACATTGGCCTCACTTCTGCATCAGTGGAGAAACTGAGGCTCGGGCAGGACAGCTTTCCCTAGCCCAGGGAGGCAGGGCTTGGCTCTGGCATTTCAGGCTCACGTGGTGGGGCTCTGACTCCCTGCGGACGTCTGTCTGTCCATGTGGTTTGCTCACACGGCTGAATGGAAATGAGCACCACGCTCACCTCAGAGACAAAACCCTTTCAAGCACAAGGTTACTGTAAAGCAGCTTTCCAGGAAGACAGATCTGGGCTGCCTTGTTCTCCCAGCACAACTGAGTCATTCAGGAGCGCCATCCTTAGCAGCAGCCGGATCATTTCGGTCGGGCCACGCGGTTGCTCTTTGGCAGCGGGGCAGCTGTAAGAGCTGGAGGCAGACAGGCGTGACTCAAGCCATGCTGATGATACACTCATTAGGTCACAACCCACACTGCCTCTTTCTTGCTGCTCCAACACTGCCGGCAGTGTGCTGGGACTTGCTTCCCCACGGCTCACCTTGGCAGGCAGGGCTTGAGGCTGGGCAGCAGGAGAAGGGGAAATGATCCCACACTGTGCCATTTGCTGGGATGCTCAGTGCTCATACCAAGTCACAGGTACTTCCCATGCTCCTGCCTTTTCTAGCAGAAGCACAACCTGAGTGAGAGTGAGACTGGGTGGCTGCTATGTGGCCCAGGGCCATCAGGGTAGGTGCATCCCAAACCTCTGGCTTGCCAGAGGCTGCTGTAATACAGCTGTGACTGAGAGCTGCCTTCTGCACCCGAGGGAAGCAGAGTAACATCAACACTCAGACTCTTGCCCCACGTGCACAGGCTTCCCATGGCCCACAGATGAACAGTGAAGTTAAACTATTGTCTGACCCTCAGAGGAAAGAGGTTTGGCAGAAATACAACTTATGTACGTTATGAAGTAAGAATGCTTGTCCTTTTTCAGGACAAAACACTGCACACCCACAAGTTTGGACCCAGTGGGGATTTACTCTGCTCCTCTGATTAGCAGGTAGGAGAAGGAATAAGGCACAGAGCAGTTTAGAATTAGATTTTAGAGCAGGCAGTAACTTGGGTGCTAATGATACCAAACTATACCAAAAAGAGGGACTGGACTCAACAGAGCAAGGCAGGCCCCTCTCTTGTTTTCAGCAAGGAAGGGGAAATTATTTCCTTCCTGTAGGGCAGGGAAAGAGATCGTGAGGAAGAAGAAGAGGGGAAGATTTAACCACAGTTGCAGGAGTGACTCTCTCCCAAGGACAGTGACTTGGGCCAGAGCTGGAGAACAGAGACAAAGACAGGAGGCTGTATCCACATCCCCCTCCTCTCAGAGGCCACCTGAGCATTTCAGATTGAGCAGTCAGAGTCAAACCATCCAGAAACAGAAAGCACTTAAAAAAAATCGTACTATGTGATTTGCCCAAGATCACGCAACACAATTCACAGAAGTCAGGGTCTTAAGCCTGAAGATGTGCTTGGGGGAACATCACAATCAAAGCTCCTCTGCCACATTGTGAAAAGGAGAGGAGACCAAGAGCTCTGGTCTGAAACGGGGAGGAACGGCCAGAGCCATTTATTTTGACAGAATCATTGCCTAAAACATTTTCTGCAGACCTTATTTACACTGTGAAGTTTTGAACATCAGTTTCACCCAGAGGAAAAAGAAGATATTTATATTTAATGGCCAACATTTAAGCTCCTTTAAAATGAGCTGAGAGGTTGCAGTTGGAACAGAAAGAAAACCCTAACTGCCCTGGCACAAAGCAGCACTGCTGCCCTTGCAGGGAAGCTGGCATCTAATGAGACTGAGGTTTTGGGTTTAACTCAGCCCAGATTGCACCCTAGGACCCATATGCCAATCCGTGGATGGCATCAAGGCAGTTCTCAGGAAGCCCTGTGGATCTGAAGGAATTCCCATTTGTGTGCCCTGAGAAGATGGATGAGGAGAGGGAGAAGGAGAGAGAATGAGAAAAAAATCCAAAAACCTTGTGTAAAGATAGATCGACACATTTCCAGATTTTCAGGACATCTGTCAGCAAGCCCCAGAGTGTATGGCAGCTAATCCCTTTGCAGATTTTCTTTTAACTGTTGCTTGACAGAAGAGTATGCCAATTTTTTTCATAAATGTACTGATGTCTGATGTTGCACTCAGCCTGAGGTTATGATCTATCTGCAAGGAAAAACATTATACTACCACCTTGGGAAATAACATTAGGGAAACATCTCTCTGAGAAACACACAGCAGCTTCAAGCTTTGGAGTATGTGCAGGGTGAAAGATGTTTCCTGAAGATGAAGGAGGCCAGGGGTGAGGTGGCTACCTGGCTACATACCTGCAATTCTCCACCACCCCTGCAGGCTGCTGGATCCCTTCCAGACTGAGCCAAGCCAGTGCAGGGGAGAGGGCTGGTGCTGCCCAGCTGGGATGATGGCCAGCTCTGGTTTCAACACCCTGCTAGAGTCCTCCTGCATGTCCCCTCCAGACACAGCTGGAGCATTAGTGCAGTTTGGTGAGCACTCTGCGAGACCAAAGAGCTACAACAAGGCAAAACTTTGCTTGTTCCTGATTTAACTCTCAGACGCTGTGTTCTGCGGCGCTCATCTGTTGCATCCTTCATCTCTAAGGACAGGCAGCAAGCAGCCCATAAGGCTGTTCCTCTGTGCTACAGTGCTAAAATGACTTGATCCTGACATGGGCATGCACAAATTACAGGGGCAGAGCCCTCCAGGGCCAAGAAGACTGGGCTCATTAGGCACAGATGACAGAGGCGAGGTCTGCTCCATGGCCAGCCAGACCTGCAGCTGCTGCTGGGACCTTCCAAGCTTCTGTAGGCTCTGCCTGGAGCACACGCAGGAATGAGCACACTGCTTATCTGCTTTCTACTCCTACCTATCAAAATCAAGCTCAGGTCCCAGTTTTGTGCTGTTTTTCTAGTTAATTCAGACCTCCCCACACTTAGAGTGATTGCCAGAACGAAGTGTGTGAGTAAAAGGTTGACTCCAAACCTCACGATCACTGATGGAGCAGGGGTTTTTCTTTGTTTTCTTTCCACCCTGGGAAGAAAAGTGACATAGGAAAAGGGGCAAATGGACCTTTCCATTACCTATTTCTTCATTGGCAACCAGCAAAACAAATGGGTGCTTCAGCAGTAAAAAGCAAAAGAAATCATCACCTTTGCCAAGTACGCTTTCAGCCCCTCATCTCACAAGATTTTCAGCTCCTGGTTGTGCTTCCCATTTTTCCACAGAATCATTTTTAGGAAAGAAAATCTATTTCTTGGCCCCATCTAACAATGTGAGACTCTTTGGGTGTGTCCAAATTCTTTCTAAACAGTTCTGGGCAACTGTACAAAAAAAAAAAAAAAAAGAAAAGAAAAAAAAGAAGTCTCTCAGCTGCTGTCATTTATCTTTAAACATTTCTTTCATCCAGTTAGCTATGATAAGCACTTTCATTGTTACTCTGGAAGAAATATGTTATCATTAGGTTTCAGAGTCCACACCTTCATTTCTGTGACTGCAGCCAATTCATACCTCTCTCAATATTGCCCTGACAGCAAGGTAGAGCTGATACTGGAAGATAGCAGCAATTCTGCTTGCATTTTGCTGTGGGTGTTGGTCACCTTTATGTAATAAAGAAATGGTCTGGGATCCATCTGAGAGGGAGAAGTCCAGGACACCATGCCCTTACTCCCACGACTGTTTTGCATTTTACATTCAAGAATCATTATAGAAACCTTGAAATATTCATGACAGCAAGAATGAAGGCCCAGCAGTCTCACTTTCTACTGAGGTTCCTGAATGTTACATTACGAGACTTGGTCCCCTGTTTATCCCTCTACCACCTTCTTCTTTTTCTCCCTTAGCATTTCATCTCCCACTCCAAGAGATTGCCATTTCCAAACACAGTAGGCTTTGCTATCTCCCTTCCAACCTGAGCTGAAAGCACACAGCACAGGCAGTCAGATATCTTGCAATGCAGGCAGGCAATGGATGGCTTCTCTACTACATTGCAAATGACTCATTGCCTCCAACTTCTCAGCTCCCAGTCTCCCAAAGGAGGCAACAGGTTCTGTGCATTAGTGCTGCAGCCAGGTAAATTAAATCAGTGCACCAGCAGGGTAAGCAGTGCCCCTTCTCCTTGTGGTGAGCTATGGTAGGAGCTTGTCCACGCATCCCTGTGTCACCCTTACAAAGTTACAGCAGGGCAGGCTGTGGATGGAAAAACACACTTGCACTTCCACAACAAAATGTGGTGAAAAACCCTCTCTAGAGGACCAGGAATACCTTTTACCCACTACACTTCAGTGTCACCTCCTTCCATTCTGTGCAAACAAGAAACTGTGCTGGGGACAAGGCACCAGTTTCAGTATGGAGCAGGGGTGACCTTGGCTCACAGCTTTCTGCCTTGCCCACAGGACAGTATCTTGCACCCCAAAGGCTCCATGCTGGGGGAGGCAAAGGGGCCACCCTTCTCCAGGGTTTCCTCAGCTCTCTCAGCTGAGCCTGATGGCAATGCATTCATGAAATGTCAGCTGCCAACACGGTTTTGAGCCGAGTCTTCACTTCTCAGCGCTGTTGGACTCATGCTGAGAAGAGCTTTTCCATCACACAGGTCATGTGATATTTGCTTCTCAAGAATGAGGAAAAAATAACTTCCTGAGCCTGGAAGCTTCTTTGGTGTGATCCCCCTCTCTGCACCCTGTCATTTCTTCACAGAGGCCCTGGTGGAAGAGGAAGGAGTCCAGGAAAGCCCTCTCTGCACTCTGCCTCCTGCACCAGCAGCAGCTGTGTAGATGGAGATGGAGATGAAGCAGGCACAGGACAAAGCTGGGGGAAGAGGCAACAGGTTTGCAGGATGGTTATTGTCAGGATGATTTGCTGTCCTCAGCAATTTCCTGCCTGAAAGCAACTGCTGTGACTAAAGCTGGCCCCGACACAGATGGTTACCAAATCCTAGGGATATTATCTTACTCCCACTTTACCTTGATGGAAAAGACAGATCAGGGGACATAACAGGAGAGAACTGAGGTCATGAGTTCCCCTGAGGCAGGACCCAGTCACGGTCCTCTCATAAACACCCAAGGGATGCTGACTTTGACTTGCTATCAGCCCAATCACCCTGGCCAGCCAGCACGGACAGGTTTCCTTCTGCAGCGCTGGAGCTGTCCGGATCATCCCACCCACATGGAAATGTGATTTACAGCAGGGCTGCAAACCGAAAACCTGAGTCGTTACTCCAGTAAAACGTACTCCAGATTCCTTTGTAACCTCCCATTACAGAGGAGCCTCTGTTGTAGCAGATCCTTCTTCCCTAAGGGAGAAAGGAACCGTCACTTGCCCTAAAAGGGCTCCTGGCTCCAGCCAGTGCAGCTCACCACATGCTTTTCAAGAAAAGCCGTTTGCTCTGCTTTGTTTTCTTTCAAGCTCTGCTTGAATTCCTCTGCAGACACATACCAGGCAGAGCTAATGCTACAATGGGCAGTTGGAGCTGAGGAAAGAGGGACATTTCTGTCCACCAGCACCAGCCCCCATCCCAAGGGGGACAGCAGAAATGGCAGCAGTCAGCCCCAGCACGTGGGAAGAGGTCAGCCCAAGCCCTGTACTCTAACCTTACCTTTCCTCCTGGCTTGCTTTAGGGTAATCAGCTGCATACTGCACCCCTCTTTACCTTGGTTTCCACCCCAGTAGGAAAAAAGTAATGCTCTCTGCAGTGTCTAGTGGATTTTCTGGCAAGCACCCCTGCCAGAAGGGGAAGAGCTGCCATCACCTGTACCAGCATTTGATCTGGGATGCATGGATGCAGAGACAGGCCTCACCTCAGAGGCTGGACAAAGCCATGAAAGACCAGATTTGATATCTTCATATTCCCAAGACAAAAATAGAAAAAACCCAACAAAATAAACCACACACAACACCCCCCCCCAACCCCTCCAAAAGAACTAACCAGAAAAAATACCCAAAGCACTCTACCAGAAATGGGATATTTGGAAGTGTGTCACAGCACCTGAGAAGGAGCAAGGCAAGAGTTTTGCAACCTATAAGTTAGTTCCACTTTCACCTCAGCCAATATAATGCCAAATACAATGGCATTATAATGCAAGCATGGTGTCATCTTGTTTCACAACTCACATGGAGGGATGGTCCTTAATGTTCACAATAGGAAGCTTCCTTGTACCAACAGGACATGAGTTGCCCTGCCTGTGATCACAAGATGATTTTGGAAGCTGTCATAGCCCTTAGGAGAAAGAGGCAGAGATTGGGGTGGGGTGGGGAAGGGAAGAGGAAATACCCTGATCCACAGTTATTGATTGGTAAGCAAAGCAAGAGCAGATGGTTGTGGATAGAGGAGCATAAAGAAGCCATGAGGCAATGTTAGTCATTGTGATTAAACCCCGAAAATGTCTACATTGGCAGTTATTTAGTTTACTTGTTTGTAGACACACATGACAGGAACTTAGAGATGTGAAAAGGGATGACAAGAGATGATTGTGGATGTCCTCAGCAGGCTCCTCCCTGGCAAGAGCAGTCATACAGGTACAGCCCAGCAATGCTTGTCTGAGCAGCTGCCAAGGAAAGGCTGGCACAGCCTCCATGCCTCCCAGATCACTTGGAACAGCTGAAGATCTGGGAGGGCATGGGAAGTCAAGGCAAATGAGAGGAGGAAGACCCAGTTCAGCATAATTTTGAGGGGTTTCTTCAAAACCCTCCTCCAAAGGATAGAGGAAAGGGCATTATGAGGTGTCTGGATGAGACAAGACTGCGCATCAGCAAGACAGGACAAGGTTGTGGGGAAGGGGAAGACAGCAAGGCAGCCAGGGTGGAAGGACCAGTTGCCTGGTAGCCCTGAGAGCAGGCCATGTGGGGAGACCAAAACCCCCCACAAGCAGTGGGGATTGTGGACAAGAACATTGGCATTGCTGAGCTTGAGCTTTTGGGAGCCCTCCATAAAGAAACAACACAGAAACAGAATGAAATGTTAATTTGGACTGGAGAATATGGATTTAAACATGAGACATGGGTTGATTTGTGCTCATCATAAAGATGGACTTTTGTTGGTAGATGAGGCAGGGCACCTCAGAGAGGTCCTGTTCTACCCTCTCAAAGAGGAAAGAGAACTGTTGAGGAAGGGAGGGAGGGANCTGAAGGATAGCAGGTTTACTTAATCATAACAGTATTTCCACCTGATGTGCTCTGCAGGGCCTATGCTGAAAGAGAGAGAAGGAGAAACTAAGAGTGGGATCTGTGGCTTCGTATTTTGTGGATCTTTCCCTCTCTTTCAGGGGAGTCAGGAGCAGCCCTGCAGCAGATACATCCTGAAAAGAACAGCAGTTCTCCATCACCCTCAGCACACAGCAGTCCTGCATCTGCTTGGTGGAACTCTGCTCTTGCAGGGCAGCACATGCACCCAGCTCTGTAGAATGGGGCTTGGAACAGGATGTAGTGGGATACATGTTAGGAAGAACTCATCACACTGAGCTTTCCCATTTACAGCATGGACCTCATGGTCCTGCCAGACAGAAAGCACCATAACTAGGCAGAGCTTCCCAGAAGGGAAATTACAGTCCAAATACGTTTTCTGTATAGGAAATCCAAAAGAAGAAGAAGGAAAAAAAAGAAGCCCTTATCTATATTTATAAGATGAAGCTTTTCCTACACGAATAAACCTCTTAACACATTTTTCTGGGCACTGAGGTTATATATTTAATAGGTTTTTCTGGTATCACTTGAAAGTAGATCACCACCATGCAATGACGCCTGCTGCACTCTTTTTCTGGCATCCTCACTAGCTCCCTTCACCCGTGCCCCCAGTAACTAGAGCACCGTGTGTTATTCTCACCAGACTGACAGAGAGGATTTTTCCTTTCCTTAGGAACTTCTGCAGAACTGCTTGGTCAACTCCCATTCTGTTGGCCCTCCATGCTTTCTTCTTTCCAACTCAACAGAGAACAGAGGAGGTATTCTCCAGAAGAGGAGGGAAAGCATATATCGAACTGAAATCTTCCTCCTAGCTCTTCCTTAGCATCCTGGGCGTGCAGATCATGGATAGCAGAAACATGCACAGGCCCCCAGTCAGCCTCTCTGTAAATGAGAACACAGCCTCTCATGCACTGGGCAGTCTGACTAATGCCTGTATTGCACCTTTACAGAAGTTTATAGGACAATGAATAAAGAAGCAGGTCCTTATCAGCATTCCCAGGTGTCTCTGACTACCTCAGAGAATAGCTCTCAAGGCCTGAGGAGCTTCTCCTGTGCATTGCTTTGGTGCCCTGGTGAGTGCTGCAGCACAAGCATCCTTTCAAGCAAGAAAAAAAATCACAAATTAGTGATGGACATATTAAAGTACACAAAACAGTCCTTAAAAACTAAACCCTGCAGGGCTGTCTCACCCCTCAGCCAAGATTACTTTGATTTCCTTCTTCCTAGAGCCTGAAGTTTTCCATTGCAATGGAAAGAGCACAGTTCTTCTGCCAGAAGAAAACACTGGTAGGAGTGATGGTAGCTGTAGGCAACCAAAAAGAGAGTGCATCCATCGTGTTCAGGGCCAGCCCTGTGGAGTAAGTGATTTGTAACCAGTACCCCCCTGCTTTCCACTTTTCAGACATGGCATTTGGACTTTTGTCTAACCTCTTTCCCCTTCTTGCTATGTGGTAGGCAGAAGTTTCATTTTGTTTCTTTATTGTCTCTCAGCTCCTTATTAAATACAATAAGTTAAAACCACTGCCTTTACAGCCATCCCTCAAGAGGGGAGGAGTGAGTTACTGTGGTGTCTCTCCTGTGTTCCTGACCTAGGAGAAGAAAAATGGTGGGACTGCTCTCCTTTGCCTCTGCAAGGAATAAATATCTTGAACTGATTCTTGAGCTGTAGCATGCTGTAGTCTTCTCACTGTTTCCTCCATTCACTTCCCACTCTTTAAGACAAAATAACTGCCTCTTCATCTAAAGAGATTTATCTATTCACTTTCGTGCATGGACAGAAAAAAAACATTTCTTCCCCCGCAACAATGCAGCTAACTCTGGGGTAGAGCTTGACAGCTATTTCACAGCACAGAAGGAGTGGCAGGGAAAATGCAGTTGTTTTTTGCCTGCAGAGATGGAACAGCGGGTTGGAATGGCAAAAACTGCAATTTAACTGGAACCTTGAGAAATCCTTCACGGTTTTCATAACTTAGGCCCCCCCCCCCCAAAAAAAAAAAAATAATAGAGCTGCCTGTAAATGAAAGCAGAGACTGATTCAAAGGGAAGGGCTCTGTTCAGTGAAGTGCAACACTACCTACTAGAGCACCCACATATTCCTCAGAAGTCCTTTCATCTACCTGGTGAGTAAGCCCATTTCTGCTTACTTGTGAAAATGTGCAATCTCAGAGGCAGGAGCACCAGGGCTGCAGGTGAAATAGGAAAGGTGTGGGTCACTCACTGCTCCTTCTCAGGACCCAGAAGCACCTCATACAGCAGCCAGCTGGTCTTACCTGATCAGAGGGCGTGATACTCATGTGAGAACTGATCACAAGCGCTTTTTCTCCTGGTGTCATATCTAACATATGCATTAACCAACATTCCCCCTTCCCACCTCCCAGCATTTCCCTGCCCAAACCTGCTCCAAAGAATGAAAGCTTCAGCAGAACTGGATCTCCACCAGAGCTGGTTCAGGGACTGTGCCTCACCAAGGGCACAGCAAGGTGAAAGTGCCAAGGAATCACAGCGATAAGCTCAATATAATTATGTGCTCAAGACACTACAGATAATTTGGAGTTTCTGAGCTTCTGACTATGCAAAAGCAAATCATCCCTACACTGTGAAGAGTGGAAGGTCAGAACACAGGAGAGGTAGGTGAGTTAAGCAAAAATCAGCCTTCAGTGGGATTTCATATATCAATGTCATTCACATATAAAGTAGTAAACAGAGTAGATGTTCTATGCATATCCTCAAGGAGAAATCCAGCTAACAGCCCTGTGTCATTCCTGTCTGCCAGCCTCCTTCTCTGATCCTTCAGTGGGAGGCACACCAGGAATTACACACACAAGCATCCCTGCATGACACTGTGAGTCAGAAGGGGGGATATGTGCCTCAGTTTCTCAAAACACCAGGAATCCCAGCTCCTCTGAGTTCTGGATGTCCTTGCTCTCACTGATAACAGCTCTGTGGTCCCAGCCTCCTCCAGAGACCCCCAGGAGCAGGGCTTGGCTGGAAGTATTTGGCAGAAGAGCTCTCTGAGCTAAAGAGGGTGGATCAGAAGGTGCAAGAATGACTGTTGCATTATGCAGCATCCAGTCACAACAAGGGAGCTAGATTTTGATCTGCTTGCTGAAGTTTGCTATTTCTACTCTGGTACTCGGTGGTCAGCTTGGTGCCAACATCTGTATAACATCAAACATTTGCATCCATATGGAGAATGTATAATTAAAGCTTTCTGCAGACAACTGTGAAAACTTTCTCATATTCTCCCTAAATTGCATTGCTACCCCCAGATGAGGGCTGGGAGCCAAAATGTAAAAAGTCTGGCATAAATATTTAAATAACTTGAGATACATATTCTTCAACTATTTGCTAATTATTTTGTGCCAGCCATAAATGGCATCTGGTTCGTTAGCACAGGACACACAAGGATGCTGCAGGTTGGGCACATAAGTGGGAAATGAAACGTGACTTCATGCTAATTAATATTAATGAAGGGATCGAGAACCAACATCTCTTTGAAAATATGAGCTCGACAGAAGCCCAAGTGTGATTCATTATGATTATTGCTGGGGTGACAGCTATTACCAATCTCAGAAAAGCCTCTGTTTCATGTAGCATCTCTTCAGGAAGGACTTAATTGGCTTCCAGAAGAAGTGAGGGTGAACAGGGGAGGTGGGTTCCGACCAACCTGCAGGTATGTGTTGTATTATTGCCATTATTGCCCTTGAATAGGAGTAATAGTAACTCCTTTAGTGTGTGTGCTGTGGTTACCTTTCTTTGCTTGGTTTGCTGAGGCAAGAGCCGTAGCCTGCTGTCAAAATCCTGCTGTATTTACTCCCATCCCTAAAAATTAAGTCTTCTTTTATCCCTCAGTCCATCTCCCACCAAACCCAGTCCCTTGTTCCCTAGACACCACCCACTTTGCTGCTGTTCCAGACTGCCTTGGCAACCAGCTAGCTCAGCTCTGAAGCCTTGCACCTGAAGTGTGTTTTGCCTGGGAAGGGGAAAGTTTGTTCACTTTTTTCACATACCACCTCTCTGGGATGTGCTCACCATGATACCAGTGGAAAGTCTGGATGGTTACCTGGGCAGTTTTCTTCCTTGTGATGGGAATTGCCAGACATTTCTGGTCTCTTCTTTCAAGCCTAGGTGGGTTGCTCTCCATTCCTGAAGTACAATCAGTCCTTACCTGGGAATGTTTGGAGATCCTGGACAATTAGCAGCTGGTAGCCTGTGGCTTTGCTTAGCTGTCATATTTGTACACCACACTGAGAACCTGTGCTGACAGATCTGCAGCTTTAAGTAGGGCTCAAATGGAAATGCTGGACTCTCTTTCTTTGTTTAAGCCTGTTGAGTCAAGGAAAAGATCTCCAAGTTGGTTTCTGCCCTTGAAGCAGCTCTTGAACTTCCATTATTATATACATTTGGATTGCATCAATCTTTTCACTACCTAGGAATTACCACTCATCCCATCATTTGCCAACTATTCTCTACTGTGTTCTCTATTTCTCAGTCAATTTTCTACTAATAGCTGACTAGTCCACCAGCTAATTTCCCTCTGGTCTTGAACAAACATCAGCAAAAATCAGCTGAAGCTGAAAGCCTGGTGCAGCTTTACACTATAATTTTCCTGAACCAGGCAAGTACAAAGACACAGTAGGACCAATCATAGATCTCCAGAAAGGGCAGGAGACCACCACATCTGAATCACCACTGCAATTCCCACTAGTACAGCTTTAACATTGCCAATCCTGCATTATCTTCACCACTCCCTTAAGTCTCTGTAAAATCAGTCGTGTCATTGATGACTAACAGAAAAAGAGAGAGGGCAATTGGTGTGTAACTTGTGCTGGGGGCTTATGATAGGAATTGGAAGCTGGATCTAGGAATCCTTCCCCAAGGTAGTTCATCATGTAAAACCCTTATATTTCCTCCCATTTTGATTAAGACTGGATGGGAAATTGGGTTAACAAAAATGTAAGGGATCTCTCAATGCAGCAGAGACTGTTCAGAGCCAAGTTTCCCAGGGGAAATAAATGATGTACAAAAACAAACAACAGCACAGCTCAAACGATTCCTCCCCTCACCACAGTCCTGAGATTTCGTAATTGCTCCCTTCATGGCCATTTTGGTTTGTAATATGCAGAATAAAGATTTCCATTATAGCTGTGTTTACTTAATCACTATAATTTTTTTAAGTGAAGTTCAGGCTGTTGAAAGCACCAGGCTGCCAGCCCCAAGCAAATTAGCCATCAGCTAGTTGCACTGGAAGCTGTTCTGCTGTGATCCTGAGCAAAGGGTTTGCTCCCCAGCAGTCTCTTCATTCTCAGATGGATCACCTGCCTCTGGGAATGAGAAGGATATTTAGCATGTTACCCCCTTTGCCTTATCAGGCAAGAAAAGGAGGGTGTTTGTGTTTGCATGCAAAAAAATCAGTCTCTCGGAATGGGATGATCATGTGGATATTTGGGACTAGTCTGACATTCATCAGAGAGAAGCTAGAGAATGGACAAATGTAGAATTCATTTCAGAAAGCAGCAGGACATTGACTGCATCTGCAGAATAGTTTTTCCAGTGAGATTACATTGAATATTCTCGTCGTGCATGGCACAATATCCCAGCATGAATATTTAATCAAGCAGGGCAAATACAAGTAGACTGAAATTCTAAGTGATGACAACTTTCAGATGACCTAGGCCCAGACTAGAATTTGTGATTTCAGATGGGAAGGTTCCACCTCCCATTCCTGTCCTCCTGTGACACTGATCTCTGATTGTGGGAGCTGGGAAACACCTTGGCCTTTATAAAAGCAGCAGCAGCTGCTGCACAGAGGACTTCAGCCAAATGAGACAAACACATGGAAACAGTCAGTACCTGCAGCTGCTGGAAGGGAGGCATTTCCCTGCTCAGGATGTATGAGATTTGCTGTCATCCAAGGCAATCAGCAGCATCAACGTTTTCTTGGCACTCTCTTGGTTTCCAAATCAAAACCAGGCTCAAAACCAAACCTGATTTCCATTGCCATGGTCAAGCTGGATTGGCCTGATCTGCTGGGCAAAGCCACCCTACTCTGTGTACTTGTAACCTTTTGGAAATAAAAGATACAGCTTCTGAAAAAAAAAACCTCAGGAGTGCAGTAGAAGGCAATTCTTTGGCCCTAGTGGATCTCCAGCAGAGATCTCAGATTATTCTAATGGTTACTTTCACATAGGCCTTTCTGCAGGTTCTCCACCCTCACCTGCCACACTTGCCAAAGTCTCTGCAGATGGCAGAGACAGGAGAAAAAAAGAAGTGGATGTGCATTGAATCATAGAATTGTTAACTATGGAAAAGACCTCCAAGATAATAAAGTCCAACCTTTGACCAATCACCACCTATAGCACCTAAACTCAACAATACCATAGACTAAGTGCCACATCCAGTCATTTCTTGTACTTTTCTAGGAATGGTAACTTTTAACTTTCCCATCTTCCTGGGCAGCCCATTCCAATGGTTAACCACTCTTTCCATTAATAAATTCTTCCTGATGTCCAACCTGAACCTCCTCTGGTACAGCCTGAAGCCATGTCCTCTTGTCCTGTCCCTTGCTGCCTGGGAGAAGGGGCCAAACCCCACAGTTCTTTCAGGCAGCAGAGAGTGAGAATGTCTCTCTCCAGCTTCCTCCCCTCCAGGCTGAACACCCCCAGATCTCTCAGACACTCCTTAGACTTGTGCTCCAGACCCTTTACCTGCTCCACTGCTCTTCTCTGGACTTGCTCCAACACTTCAATGTCTTTTTTGAACCCACTGGGAGAGACTACAGACCAGCCCCATCACAATATCAGGTGCATAAACCTCATAGAAACAACAGAAAGGAGAAAGTTCAGTTCTCCTGGCCAGAAGCTACCACAGCACTGGGACTCAGTGCATGATCAGACAAAAAAATATACACATTATCAAGAAAACAGGGCCTTAACAAGCTTATTCCTTTGTAGTTAGAAGGTCAAATTCCTCTAGTCCCATGTTTAAATCACTGTAACTCATTTCCTACTTTCTGCTGATAGGAATATAATTCAGTCACTTCAGCAAGGTTGTCAGACACTGGTGAATGGTCCCTGCATTGACAGCTCCAAGCATTATCCTCATTTCTTAGTGGGAGAGATTCAGGAAGTTCAATATCACCTCTCTGTGCAGAAACAAATCCACATAAAGTGAAGCTATCATAGCAAATTTTAGTGCACATGTTTGCGTCACAGAGAGGTGGAGGAGGGATGCAGGAGAAATTCACTGTACAGGCAACAGGCAGAAATTAAAAGAGCACCAAGTGGCCAGGTGGTGAGGGAACTCACTTCTGATTTACAATTGCAATGATTGCAATGAATAGGGAGAGGCTGTGATTAAAGACGTGTCTGAAAATAACAGTAATGATTTCCACTTGTATGCCTTTGATCAGGCAATCTCACAGGATTGTATAAATGAAACCTCCCAATATCTCTGTGAGCTTGGAAAGTCTTCTACTGACATGAACATGTCAGAAATAAATACCAGCTGAATGGTGTTAGACAGGTGATGGCTTAGATATTTCATCCTCTCTTGGAAGAAAAGCTTCTAGAGATGGAATTTGTCCCAATTATAAAAGAGGAATAGATCCTCAGAATGAGCTATATTGGACTACATGCATAAATTACAGTGCAAAATGATCATTCAGCCAATTCAGTTCTCATTTCTGCAGGTGAAAATGCCAATAAGGGAACTAATCACCTGTCTGTAAGGATGATTTTAAAAGATGGAGACATTGCCCATCAAGAACACCACTGGGAGTCATCAGCTCTGTTCAAATAGGCTGCTGGTAGCCATCAGGAGGTAAGAACTGTACTTCCACTCTCAGTGACTGCAGGATTAATTTAAGTGAGCCATCTGGAGTGAATAAAATGTACATTCCTTACCATGCCCTCGTGCACTATATTCCCCAGCACAAAATTGTGCAGGACCATCACATCCAGCCATAATCCTGATGTGGAGTGTCCTGGACACCTCACCCCAGCTGGCTCCCTGTAAGCCAGAAGGCATCTAAGCATCTTTTCCACAGGTTTTGCAGCTAAATCCCATCCAAGGCCAGGAGACATCACAGAATATTTCCCTTGCAATAGCAGAGTGGACCCAAAACTAAACAGTGTGCAGTTTTCTGTGGTCAGGCAATTTTTTATGTTGGGAAAGACTGAGACAGCTTTATTTGGTTTTTATAGGGTGCTGAGAGGGTTAAATATGGCTCAACACTTATTTCACTTATGATTATGTTCATCTCCCTGTCACCAAGAAAAAAACCAAAATATACTCCAATATTCAGATCTGGTTATTTTAGTTTACACTCTTCTCTGTTATTCAGTGAATATGAAATTACTTTTCACCAGTTCAGAAGATATTTGTATAGTATTTTTCAAGGATAAGTTGTTGAGGTCAGACACCCCAACTTCACTGTTATGGTTGATAACCATAATTCCTGGCCTTCCTCAAGAGCCAGTAATAAGATGCCTGCATTAATCCTATTTAGATGTTTGATTTGGCTATATCTGTCAGCAGACAGATTATATAAATGCAAGATTTGAAGGAAAGAAAAATCCTCATGCTGCATATTACTAAGAGCAGTTTTACCTTGGTCAGGAGAAGGAAAACATCACCCAGCTAGTTAAATGCCAGAGATGCTCTCCAGGTGGCCAGAGGAACCTCTCTCCAAAAGATAAGGCAGTCCTTAAGCTATTTAGGGCAATGTTAAAACACCACCCTTAAAAGCTTGGAAGTTAAATTGTGAGGAAAGGAGGAATCTGGCTCAACTCCCCAAAAGCCTTCCTAAAGGAGACCAGGTCTAAATCCAGGGTGTTGGTTCTGCCCTCACTGCTGCTGTCCCCTGCCCTGGGGACAGGACACAAGACCCCTGTGCACACAGAAGGAATGGGGTCAGGGCAAGCTGCTCCCTGTGTGATCCCTCCAGCCACCAGCCCAGAGCATCCAAACACCCTCAGCTTCTTCTGTGCCAGCCTCCCTCACGGCCCAGCTTCCCACACTCCTGCTTGAGCCCAGCCAGGGCTTGTTAGAAAGAATAAAGCCATGCAGGTATGGCTCTGTCTGCCTGCTCCCCTAACAGGTGCTCTGTTAAGTGGATCATGCTGTGTTTAACAGCTTCCTCCACCCTCCTGTAACCTACTTACATATTTTCTGTGAGTCTGCTGGCCTGGTGATCTTGCACTAGTACGGTCTCTCTGCTCCAAGAAGGATCACATGGCTCCTGTAATTAAAACAGGGTGGAAATGGGCAATTTCTCTGCTTACTCAAAGGGGAAAAAAATGGGGATGAGGGGAAGGATACCCTTAGTTGCTGATATGAAGGGTAACAATACAAGGCTTGAGGATAAGTTGCCCCAAAGTTCCACTTTGATTGTTAATACAGAGAAGCACCAGAAGCCATCAGGCCTTGTGCTATCAGCAGATCACTCAAGTAACATTAACTATTATGGTCACATGTGGAAAAATTGTGGTCACGTTTGATTTCTTCTTGCCTTCTTCCTTTTCCTTCACTTCTCTGGAATAACTCACCAAGTAGAGACCTCAATTACACGGGCCATTGGCACCCCCAGTTCTGCAAGCAGCAGAAGCAGTACTCCTTAGAAACATCATTAAGCACAAAACTCACTTAAGTTTGTCCTGTCAATTTGTTATCTGTGGTTTTTATATCTATATGTATATGAGTATGTACATGGTACTGCCACCCTCTGCACTCCTAGTGTACAACCATGCCTGATTCTGGTGTATTTCAAGTGGAAACTTCTCAAGGCAGATACCTCTGGGTAGCACATGCACACCAGAAATGGGCTCTGAGCTTAAAATTCAGACCAGGCTGATGCTGACAGCTGCTCCAGTGTGTGGGAAACCTCTGTTCCTTATAACCTGACAACAGGGAAGAGGGTTCTATGCCAGGGGCTGAATCAGTCAGAGGCATCATTAATACATCTGATACAATCTCTGTGGGAGTGCACTAGGGTAATTCAGGTTGTGGGTGTCAGAAATAGTGCATTAGTTATGGGGAGGTGGGGGTTGTAATCAGGAAAAAAGTACAGGATTTTTCTGCAGGTTGTTATGAAATCACTTAAGTGAGCATGTTGCAAGTAATTTTGCTGAGAAACAGAGCATCCAAAAGAGAAGCTGCTGTAGGATGCTGAAGAACCCATATACTCAGTAATTGGGAGACTGGTGCAATGAAAGTTCATCAACTGATTAAGAAGAGAGGGAAGCAGAGGCTGGAGAATAAGGACTGTGGAGTCCCTTTTATCAGCAGAGCTCTGTTTTCAAACAAGCTTGCAAGCACTGCATTAGGAGTCTCACAAATGCTGGGTGGCTGAAGCCACAGCCCTCTATAGAGACCCTATATTAGCATAAAATAAGGGGATTCTGGAGACCTGCACTGAAACGTCACAAGCTGCTGTAAAATCCCCAGGATGCCCTTCAGCACTCTATTTTCACTTTACAACTCTCCTGGAAAGATAGGGACATAAATAATGGACTCTAAGGAAAGGAGGGGTGGCTTCTTGAAACTTCCCTCTGCAGGGAGAGTGTTCCTACAATAAACCCTCAGTTTGGACACTGAATGAAAGAAATCTGGATCTGGTAGGCAGGATGGTGTTAAGGTTGCAGGCAGATGCTGGTGGAGCCTTCTGCTGTTTCCTCTCTCCCTAACATTGTTTCCAGAGACAGTGATTGGACATTTAATTTTTATGTTGGTGTAGTAAACTAACCTTGCTGCTAACTCTGTCTTGTAATAAAATATGGTCTCTCTATAAAGAAGATTTTCAAGACCATTTTTTTTTACAAGGTTTAGAGATTTTTTTTTCAGAAAGAGTAAAGTGTTTTCCAAATCTTTCCCACCCAGAGCTAATTGTGTCATTACCAAGAGCTGGGACACAAGTTTCACATTTTCCCCACAGGGGTTGTGGCCCAGTAACACTCGCTGCTTCACCACAAGAAGAGAATTTCCATTCAATGTGTAACAGGAGAGGCAGGATCATGGATTCTCATGCCGAGAATAATCTGTTCACAGAAAGGGACTGTAAAGGATCCTCCAGGCTGGTGAATCTGAAGGTACTGTAAGTGCTGGACAGGCTGGCCCCTATAGATTAGTCCAATGGGCCATGAGGCTCAGAAGGAAATTTGGCCATTATTTCTTCTGACAGGGATGAAGGCAGCATGGGGCCCTAGACACTGAGTTACCCGTCCTGCCACAATAATTCTTCCCGGAATGCCATCATTCCTGAGACCATTTAGCATTTCAGCGGTCGCTCTGATCTACTCTGGGCTAACACTTGCTCAATAAACTATAATAAACCTATTAGATAGGTTTGCTGAAGTGTACTGCCAGCCTGGGACAGAGCCATTTTTCACTGCATTCGGTTACATCCAAAGTAACAGACCAAGAGGAATTAATGTTGATGTGATGGAGTGGTGCGGTCTGAAAATGACCTTTTCCTTTTATCCTCACACTCTTTTCTGAGAGCTCTTCTTCTTTTGGGCAGAGCAAGAGTGTGTGCCACTGCAGAGGGGTCCCCTCCCCAGGTGCAACCATGCTGTCATCTAGGTCCAGGGAACCATGCTCTGACAGTTTCTAAATAATGGGCAAAAGAGATTTTTTCTGCTCAGTATCTGAGGGCTTTTAGTATCCACAGTGTACCCTTTTCTTTATTAATTAATGCTATGTTTAAAACATAACTAGGTTCTTATTTCTGCTCGGTACTTATTATAATGCCTCGTCAGCACTTCAGTGCCTTCCCTTTCCCGTCAGCCTCGGAGTTGGGTTCAACTCCTGATGTGTCCCCCTGGCCAGAACCGTGGTTTCAACACAGCACCTGTAGCACAAGGGTGGGGGTAACTCCCAGCCTGGAAAGGGGAGCTTTGCATTTACCTGCACAAGTACAGATGAGGAAAGCCAGGCCATGCCTCCTTCCCTGGCCTGGTGGCTGCAGGGCTCCTGTCCCAGGCTCAAGGTGTCACCACTGGGATGCTCCACAGCCTGTCCCCATGTCTGCAGCATGACCTGGGCCATGCTGTGCTCACTGGCAAGGCTGGCACCTGCAGCAGGGGGATAAACAAGAGCATATCTGATTTTAGCACGGGAATTATTAGGTGATAACCACAGGCACTCTTTCACTCCAGCCTTGGTGTTACACCTCTGTTGAACTAATGCAATTACTGCCCTTTTTGCTGAAAGAAAAGAACACAGAGAAATGCTCCCATGAGAGCTCATTCCCTGGGAAGTGGTTGGGCTCAGTGCACCCAGGCAGGCTGCCAGGCTCAGCTGGCCAGGACACTGTCGCCAGTGTTTAACCACCAGCCCAAGGGCTTTGTGTCTCACCGCTGCCCTTTTCCAGGGAGACAGGGCGTGTATGGGATGGAAAAGGATGGCAAAGGAGCCACATGGGCGACACGGAGAGACCCCGCATTAGCGAGGGGGAGAGGCGAGCAGGAGCTCGCCTTCCTCCCTCCGAACACAGCTATATTTAGAGGCAAATTGCAAACAAAGTGTCGGTGAGCTGCTGCCGCTGCCCATAAATTATCCAGCTGCGTGGGATGCCAATGGGCTCAGCGACACCTCCCGCCGCTCCTGCGCCAGCGGGGACAGAAGGGCACCCGCAGCGAGGAGATGCTGCCTTCCCAAAACTTGGGAGGTTCCCCTCTCAGTGCCCCCATCTCACCCCCATCTCAGCCCCACTGCCTCTCCCCAGGCAGCAGCAGCGCCGGTTCCACAGATGGTTGCCATGGGTTACATCGGGAACGTGGATGCTCCCTTCCGAAATAGCGGCGTTAATTGGAAACAGGAGCCCCGCGCTCTCACGGCAAGGTTTGCTCCAGCAGGCTTACGGTGCATGGGGCAGGGCACAGCTGGAGCTCACTGGCCAGCACCACTGGGGCTCCTTGGCCCCAAAAACCTCCCCACAGCCCAGCTGGCCTCACAGCATCCTCGCAGCTGATGTGCTGTGCAGCAGGGCTGCTTGCCCATAGCATCACCTGGCCCAACAGAGAGAGCCTCCTAGCACAAAGCCTGGGACACAGTGCCAAAAGATGGGGAAGATGATGGAGGAGCAGTGACCCTTGGCAGGCAGCTGCCCCATGCACAAGATGGACAAGCAGCAATATCCAAATTACAGACCAGCCCCTGGGTGATCAGCAGCAGAGGTGGGAGTACATCCCAGCCCTCCTAGGCAAGGCTCTGTGCTCATGTTCCCTCTGGTGAAATAGTGCTTTCCCACTTTTTCATGGGGCTTTTCCAGATGCTTTGCCACGCTGAGGGAAAGCCAGCAGGATGACTGCAGCACAAAGGGATGGTAATTGGAGAGGAGGGGAGCGGTGGGTACCTCAGGGATCAGTGCCCCCCTCGTTTTAACCTATTCCTTCCTTAAGATGATTAGAGCACGATCAATAGGCTTGCAAAACTTAGATAGCATAACCTGCTGCCACCAATTAAGCGAGATATTTCGGTCCTGCAGAGGACTCAACACGTGGCACAGGCTGTCAGTATAGCTACAGCTTCTGCAGGCAAGAAGGAAAGCTGGTCTCCTGCTCAGGGCAGACTGCCTCAATCCCATTCCCCATCCCACCCTCGGGGACTCCCTGGCTCCTTTTGAGGCTCTGTTTCCCCTGCACTGCTCAAGGGTGCTCTGAAGATGAACTCAGCTCTGCTTGGGGTAGGGTGGGGTGAGCACAGGAGGGCCTGTGCAGTGCTGTCCATGCAGCCTGAGCATTAGCAGTGCTGTTTCTGCATTATCACACATCTGATCTCTTCAACTGCTGCACCAATAATGTTTCTACACTTTACATACAGATAAGACTTTGCCTCTCAGGTGGCAGAGAGCCCATTCAGTGTATCCCACCTTTTGTGATCCCTTCCAAAGGTTCAGCTCTGCCTTCCTTGATGCCAAAACAAACCATCTCACCTCCCTCTGATTCTGTCCAAAACACCTCTGGGTTTGGTCATCAGTTGCTGCAGGCTTCTCCAAGATCTCGTCAGGGTTTGTTGGTGTTTCATGTGAGCTTACAGGAACATTTGCAAAACTCTGCTGCCAAAATCAGGGCCTCAAGGCTACCTTAGCATCACACACTTAAAATCTGAAAGTATAAAAGAGGTAACTCCAATATTTTCAATGTATCAATCATTTAGGTGTTGCACAATCTTGTTGGGAGATTTGGTGTCCTACTAGCACCACTCCTTTTGTTTCATTGCCCCAACTCTGCAGGCTCCACACTGCCCTTACTGCACAGACTCCTTACAAGATTTGCAGGAAGATCTGCTTCAAGACATAAAGAACCTCCACCAACAAAAAAAAGTGCTACTCAAATTATCCCTGTGCAATCTTAATTCCTGCAGAGTTTGCTTTGCCCTCCACTTGCACAGACAAACTTTGGAGGTCAACACCGTTCACATTACAGAAACCCACCAGCAGACAGAAGGGTGTAGCACAAATGGATTAGGTTATCAGATTAGTTCTGCACAAGGCAACAATGGCATGGGGCATGTGACATCATCTGTGGCATCTGGAAGGCATCAGAGTGTCTGCAGTGCAGAGTGAAGTAGCTTGGCAGCACTGCTGGGGAATTAACACTGATTGCAGTGTGATCGGAGCAGGTGACAGCATGCTGGACTGCAGAGGCATTATGTGATGCACTGGAGGTTAACCAGTCTTTCTGCATACACAGAGGCTCCTAAATACCATCCTGTGTGCTATACTGTCAAAAAAGTATTAAGCAGCTAGAAAAGCTCAGAGGAAGCTTGACTTAGCAAAACATTAAAGAGTTTAAGATGTCTTTCCTGGCCAAACATCAGCTAAGGCTGTATAAAATCCTCTTCTACAAGTATCCTAGGAGGTATAATGACCACAGTGGGAGAGTAATTGCATCCAGAAGCCAAAAGGAGAATTGATAAATGGAGCAAGATGAAATTGAGTTTAAAAAAAAAAAAAAAAGGATAAAGATTTTTCCTAACATGGGAATCTGTTGAGCCAGAGAAGGAGGCTCCCCTGGTTGAACCATTTAAGAATAGACTAGAGAATGTGGCCTACATTGCTCTCTAGAGCAGAGCAGAGAGGACACATCAAGACACAGATCTTTCTCTTTAGTCACAAGCCCATGGGGATGGCAGCATTTTACCTCTCTTTTTACAGCCACCAAAGAACCAACACCAGATTTCCATGTCTACCCAGCTCAAGTCTGGCAGGACACGTGCAGGTTTTAGGGAAAGTAGCCAAATCTTGCAGCACAGCCTTCCCAACTGCTCCCCAGAGCAATCCCCTCTTGCTCTCCAAGGCACAGGCTGCAGTGTGGAGCAGAGAGCAGCATGGCCACGGCCTCTTGGCTGGCTGGCTGAGCAAGCTGTCTCATTAACAGGGATTCATCAGCACCCTTGTTAATAATGCAGGAGTTGTCTGTCTCTGGGGGAGTTCCTCAGCAAAAACTGCACTGCTTCTGTATTTCAGACACAGCCTGTGCTGGTGTGATGGGCTTCCACGCTGACAAAGCATTTTGGTTGTTTGTTATTCACAAGGAGCATCTCGGTGCTGAGCAGAGGCACATCCAGAATAGAGAAAAGCCAGTCCTGTGCCTGTCTGGGACTCTGCCCTGTCTCAGCATCAGCAGGGACAGTCTGATTGCTGATGAGAGTGGTCCTGAGGTCATCTTTGGAGAAGGCAAGCGTAAGAGGTCAGCCTGTCCTGGCATTATCCTCTGTCCATTCACCCCACTGTAGGGAAAGGGGATTAACACACAGTGGTCCTGCTACCTCCAGTCTCCTGCTCTTTTAGGATGGTCTCCCTAAAGCCTTCATTGTGGCCTTCACATCTTTGCCAGCACAGGAGTAACTGCAGCTGGGGCCAGACTCACATGAAATTGCTTAGTCCTTCCAGTACTGCAGCCCATATAAAGGATGGAGCAGATGTTGTAATTCCCTGTTAGAGTCACTCACAAGCATTATTTTGTCATTGCCCACTTGTGTGTGGCAGCACGTGGGATGAGGGATAATTTCATGATGCATGACAGGGATATAGTACCATGTCCATTGCCAGTCTGAGAGCTCTGGAGTCTCCTCATGGAAGAAAAAGCCTAATAGGAAGAGACTTCAAGTCTCAAGTTCTTGGGACCAGCCTCATTTCAAAGCACCTTCTGTAGGTCATCCACAGAAAGATGAGACCTCCCTTTCCAACCTGCAGTGCACATAGATGGGCAGCCCTGATGGGAAGTGGTGTGATCCCATGTCTCAGGAATAAGGACTGGGCCATCCTGGTCACACTCAGATGAGCATCTCTCTCCTTTTTGCAAAAGTAGGGGGAAGCATTGCTCACAGCTCCCTCTGAAAGCTCAGGGGAAAGTAACAAAGTGATTGTGGAGCACTGCAAAAATTCAAAATCTTGTGATTACTTCAGTGGGAATGAAAAGCTCTTACCCCTAAGTTTGGTAAACGCCCAGGCAGCTGCTGAGAGGGACAATGGCCCTGAGGCACATCTTGGAGGACACAGGAAGGATGTCAGAACAACTGTGGGGCCAAGCTGGCCCAGCTGCCTGGGAGGAGATTCATCAGCAGATTGTGTATTTCTGTAAAGGGCCAAGAGCAATATGGTTGGGAGCTTTGTGCAGTTTGCCTGAGGAGCTGGGAAGTTCCCCCTGTCCTAGCCCAAGCCCCAGCACTGGCTGGGACAGGGAACAGTCTCAGGCTGCATCAGGAGGCATTGTTGGTGCCTGAAAACCCTCTGCTCTCCTCTCCACTCTAGCAGTGCTGCTAAGTAAACCGTGTCTAAACATAGAAAACTGGCTAGCTTGGGTTTGGGAAAGCACCCAAGAACTCAGATCATTTCCATTCCCTCATCACACCCACAGAAAACTCACAAGCTCTCCATCCCAGTGCACCAGGCACTTTTTGTGCCAGGCTTTGAGAAATTGCCATGCATTCTCATTTTGGCTAGGTGATAGCACAACAGCACTAGCCTTCCACCAATGGAAAAATAGCAATATAAGGAAACCACAACAAAGAGTGCTGTGAAAAAAACACCATCAGATTCCTCCTAAAAAGGTTCAAACATAGGCACCAGTCTGAGCAAAAGATCTTATTTTCTAACCTCTACCCACTAATGTAAGTAGTAACTTGGATGCCTTGAACTCTTTATCTGTGCCTGGCAGCCCACAAGAGTCATGCCTTGTTCCCACAGGGACTTTCCAGTTCAATTCTTGGAAGAGCATCCATTAAGACCCTCGATTTCTGTGGAACCTTTGAATTTGCATGCTCCCAGACACTGCCTGAGGCTGCCTGGGAAGGCTTGTGGCTCAGTGGTGGCAGAAGGACTCCCTGCTCCCATTTCCCAGGCTGAGGTGGTGCAGGAAGACAATGAACAATTGTTCTTTCCCCATCAAAGCTGTGAAAGCCAGGACTTCATCAAGTAACAGTGAAAGCAGTATAAAATCTTCTTATGCATATATTGGAACACTTGCCCACTGTTGATTCAAGCTCTGGAAAGACCCATTTTCTCTAGTGGTTTTCTGAAGCAGAAAGAGGGAGAGCAAGGTTCATCCTGCAGAGGTTAAAGCTGGGAGAAAGGAGGCAGAGAACAAGCCCTGGCTATCAGCCCTGCTGCCAGGGCTGTACTGTACGTGCCTGCTTGCAGAGGCCAGATGCTGCCAGGCAAATGAAGATCTCCTTATGTTTGTTTTAAAGCTGGAAGAATCTCTTGAGATAAACATTCTAAATTAAAGACAAAAGTGCTGTGGGTTTGCTGGCAGCCTCTGTCCCTTCCCCAGGGATAAGCTCTTGCAGGAGGCTCACATGCATCTTTCAGCCACGTGCCCTGACCAAGGGCTGCACCCAAGGTTCCCTCTCTCCAGGGGCCTGGGAGGTACCAAAATCCCAACAAAATCCCTCTGCCCCACTGCCTCTGCTCCATCTGATGGCAGGTTCACCCAGAGCAGTGCAGTGTCCCACTTTTCATTTTCAGGATCCCTTGGGAGGATGCTAAATCCCAGCTAGTCCTGGCTGTATTTAAAGTGATTGTAATTCACATGGATTGGGCTGCGGTTATAAGCTGAATTACATTCTGATTTAGCAGCAGGGATTAAGGCTCTGCATTTTTAACTTATTAACCCAATCCAAGTTAGGAGATTCCTTCTTGCTGCCCTGCTAAGCTCTTGCACAAGGAAAGGGGAGGCTGCTGAGGAGTGGGATGGGCAGGCTGTGCCCAGGCTGTGTCACAGCTCCTGGGGCAAGGGAAAAGTGGGGAAAGAAAGCACAAAAAAAAAAAAAAAAAGTCTCCAGCAGTTGTTCAGTATTCCCTATGCACAGGGACTTCACTCTGTGTTAAACCTGGTGGAAATGGGGTACATGAGTGGTTAATTCCCCATCCCCAGCCAGCAACCAAGGAAGTGTTTCTGCTTGCCATTGCTGCTCCAGCCTGGGCCAGCTCTGCACCAGCAGTTTCCCTCCCCTGACCTCTTGCTGGAGACACCTGCAAGAGTTAACTCCTCTCTCTGGGCTGTACCAGCAGTGGGACAACTGGAGGAGATTTGCTGCTGGGGGTGAAATGAGCTCCTGGGCACAAACACTTCCTGCCACCACAGCTCCTGAGCAGGAAACAAACCCTGCACCTCCAGACCCAGGGCTCAACCCACTTGGCTTCTCTCTCATGCCATCAGACAGACAATTGAAAAGAACCTGGGCACACTCTAGAAAACTTCACTCCATTTAATATTTAATGAAAACCCAGTGTAACTGTCATGTCCTTTTCCGTTTTCTCTCACTATCACTGCTGGCTGCACAGGTATCTGTGTGTAAACAGAGCCTGTCTCCATTCCACTCCATTGCATCTCTCCAGATCGGGGCACAGTTTGTGATACCTGTACTCACCTTCAGAGGAGCTCCTGGGGCAGCCCTGTCATACACAGCACCACTTACTGCCTGGTGACCTCACTGATTTGGGCATCTCAGGGCATCCCAGCTCAGCCCAGAGAGACCAAGGGATGGCAGGCTCTGGAAATCCCACCCACTGTCGAGGAATTGCAAGATTGCAGTGATGCTGTGGCATCCCACTTACCTTTGTGCCATGAGCCTGATGCTGCACCCCCTGAGTCCTTTCATCTCCAGTCCCTGCAATTCTTGGCAAGGAGGGAGGGAAGGCATTGCATTCTCTGCCTGTGCTGAACTGTTGGGTTGTAACACATCCTAGCTGCTCCCAAGAGGGAGCTGCAGCCAGAGCTGGGTAGATGATAGCAGAAGAAAAAGTGGGAAGTTGTTTTATGAAACAGTTTTTCATCATGTAGCAAATAGCAGGGGGAGATCACATCCAGAAGGTGGTGGTCAGAGTCCAGATGGACATCAGCGGCCCGTGGTGTCCCCAAGGGGTCCATACTGGGACAGGCACTGTTTAATATCTTCATCAATGACAAAGGGATTGAGTGCACCCTCAGCAAGCTTGCAGGTGACACCCAGCTGTGTGGTGTAGCTGACACACCTGAAGATGTGTGTCAAAGATGCCATCCAGAGGGACCTGGACAAGCCTGAGAAGTGGCCCTCCATGGGAATCTCATCTCTTCAACAAGGCCAACAGGTTTGAATCTCCAACAGGTGCTGGTGCTGTGCCTGGGTTATGCTGTCTCCTGGTATCAACACAGGCTGGGGCATGAAGGAATCAACAGGATCCTTTTATCTCACTGAGTTATCCCACTGAGGATAACCTGGGGGTACTGGTGGCTGAGAGACTGGACAGGAGCCAGCCAGGTGTACTGGCAGCCCAGAAAGCCAAACACATCCTGAGCTGCATCCAGAGCAGTGTGGGCAGGGATTTGAGGGAGGGGATTCTGCCCCTTTGCTCTCCTGAGATCCCACCTGAAGTCCTGCATCCAGCTCTCCATAAGGACAGGGACCTGTGGGAGTGAGTCCAGAGGAGGTCACAAAGATGATCAGAGGGTTGGAGCACCTCTCTTATGGAGACAGGCTGAGAGAAGAGGAGAGAGAGAAGGAGAGACCTTATTGCAGCCTTTCAGAACTTAAAGGGGACTTCCAAGAAAGATGAAGACAAACTTTAGCAGGGCCTTGCAATGACAGAACAAGAGGTTCTACACTGAGGAGTGTCAGTTCAGATTAGACATAAAGAAGAAAGTTCTTACAATGAGTGTGGTGAAACACAAGTACAGGTTGCCCAGAGAGTCAGATGCTTTATCCCTGGAAATATTCGTGGTCAGGTTGGACAGGGTTCTGTGCAACCTGATGAAGTTGAAGCTGTCCCTGCTGATGGCAGGGGGATTGGAGTAGATGACCTTTAAAAGGTCCTTTCCAACCCAAGCTACTCTATGATTCTATTAATAATAAATTCTATGTTTTTCGTTATTTTCAATTTTAAGAATAATTTTCTTTAAAAAAAACCCACAAACGCCCAAAACACAGCACGTACAGAGAATGTTAAAAAGGCAGTTTCCTTCTATCCTTGCAGCTGCTGCACAGAGACATCTCTGAACGATTGCCCTGAGTCAAGGGGAGACCTTTGGAGCAGGGCTTACACTGTAATTTGGAAGCTGACACCAAGCTGAGGCCCAAGAGCACAATTTCTGTTCTTCATATGAATGCAAAGCCGAGTTACTGGGCACTGTGAAGAACGGGAGGGAACTGAGGGCATTGCCCAGGAAGGCAGGGGAGGATCTGTTTTGCACTGCACTAAGGTTTTCTCTGCCTAGCATACAGCAGTGAACTCAATCCAGGGCAAGGAATACACTTAGTACTCACCAACAAAACCCCATTTTGCCCCCACATACAAGGGCAGGGTTGCAGAAACCCTAAGGTCTAGAAATCCTAAATATGTTTTTTTGCTCCTTGAACTCATTGCTTTGGGGGTAACTCCTGGCATTAGGGAAGAAAGAGAAGACCTCATTTCATGCCACCCTTCCCATTTTCCTTGGCCCCAGAAGAAATGGATGTGTGAATCCTGGTGTGGGATGTTCCTGGCAGCATCCCCCTCTGCAGGGCAGACAGAAGCTGTGGGAAAAAAATCCCTGCCATGCAGTGTATTACCCTCTCAGAAGAAGCAGACCTGAAATTCACGTCTGCCAGGGAGGAGCAGAAGTGAAAGCCACACCTAGAAATGCTTTAAAAGGACAGGGCTACACCCTGGGGCCCCCATCCTCTTGAGGCAGAACATCCCCATCCCAAAGCATTAAAAAATGCCAGAAAACCACGCTCAGCCCAAGCCCTGATGGGTAGGGGTGGCCACAGACCAGCACTGGGACTCTTCCCTGCCACTGATGGGATGCCAGGACATGCTGCTGGATCTGCCAGTGGCAAGCACACCCTGCTGAGGTCTAGCATGCCTCAACAACAGCAAATTTACTTAAAGAAGAAGAAAATGGCTTAACTAATCTTTGGTCACCCAGCTTTACTTGTGCTGCTGACGCAGCAGGAGGTACTCACAAGCCCAATGGCTTTATTTATTTAAGTGTATTGATTTTAGCCTAGATTGGAAGAAAACAGGCGGATAAAGGGCAGGAAATTCCTCAGCTGTGAGAACCACACAGACTACTAGAAATCAGATTTAAACTAGCAGATGAAAATACATTTGCCAGAACAAGGTAATGAATCATTCTGCCAGGAGCACAGAGATCTGGCCAGAAGCCAAACCCTGCCCACTTAAAAGCAGCAATTTGGGGTATTAAGAGATGACTGCATTCCTATCACTGACCATCATTTAATACAGCAGCAGTGCTCAGTGGCTCCCAACCAGAACTCAAAGCCTGCTGCACAAAACCAGAGCAAAACCCTCAGACCTTCCCCCAAGACCTTATTTAAAATCAATGGCCTCAGAGTCAATCAGATTCAATGAGGGAGGGCTAAGCAAGAAGAATGGAGGGGGGCAAACCACACCAGATAAGGTGTACTCAGCCATCAGGGCTGCTGTGCACAAGCAGTGCAGAAAACCACAAAATGCACTGAGATGTGCAGGAAAATGACAAGGGGAGGATGTTTGGAGGGCAATATTTTGTTTCCATGTCAGCTCTGGTTATCTCATTAACTTCTTTTTGATAGCCCAGCACCTGGGACTCAACAAGACAGGTCACCAGCTCTGTTGCCACAGATCTTGCTGTTGGTGCAGTGTGACACTGTCCTGGGGAGATGGGCAGGCAAAGCCAAGCACCTAAAGGGAATCCTAAAGTTAAATCCCAGGGTTAGTCTCTGAAACCAGTTCCTACCCTCTCTCCCAGCAGAAAGGCCTTGAGCAGTCCAAAATGAGAACCCAGGCTCCAGGTGCAAACCCTCTCCCCTTCTACAGAAACCTCCCAAGAGACTCTGAAGACGTATTCACCCTGTGATTAGAAAGGTGCTGTAGAAGCTCAACCCATGGTGGAGAGCCTGTCCCCAAAAACTGAGGACCTCGAGTGTCCTGTTTGCAGGGATAACAAAAAGCACTTTGCTGCAGAAAGGACAACATCACCAAAGCCAGGAGAGGGGCAGCATTCATCAGGAAAAGGGAGCAGAAGGAGCACCAAAACAGGTGGGATGTTTGAAAGCAGGTAGCTTGGGTAGTGTTGCAGCAGAGCAGAGCACAACTTTTTCCCAGCTATATCAGGAAATTTCTCTGTTTTAAGGCAAAGTTTGCATGGCTGTGGAGTGTTCATGCCTATAGCCCACCAGAGCCTGCAATTCTGCACCTTCAGGGGGCACAGAGGCAGGCAGGGAGAGCCTCCCCCACCCACAGCATCTCCCCATGCCCTCTGCCGTGAAATTCCCTGGAGGCAGGTGACTCCCAGCTGCACAGAGAGACTCACTCCTGCCTTGCAAGGACAGAAGGGATTCTCCCCAGCAAGGTCAGGCAGGTTATTAGCCCAGCTAACCCATATTCCCACAAACACTCATTACTGACCTCTCTGCAGGCACTGCAAAGGGCAAAGTTTGTCCCTTTGTTGAAAACAAAGATAGGCACATCCTGATCTGATTTTTGCAATCTGAAGCCCCAGTGGCCAATCTAAGCCCAAGGCAAACACACAGCAGGAAGCAGGTTTGGGAAAACCATATTATCTCTGTGGAGCCAGAATTCAAACCGAGATATGCAAAAGCAAGGCACCTTTCAAGCATCTACTCGTCACGCATTTGATAATTGATGTGCTGAATTGTAAAGGTATTTCCTTAAGCAAATTGTTGATTTGCCTCCCTGGTAAACCACAGGTGAAAGACACCCAGTCTGCACTTTTCAAGAGCCTCCACTTAGCCCAGAGCTGCAGGACTGGGTGTTCTCACAGGAAGCTCCAGCTTCCCCTCACACCTGAGCATGGCTGGGGATGAGAGCTCTGTTCTCAGAGCCAGGGGGAGCTGCCTTATCACTTGGCAGGGGTTTGCACAAACCTTATTCTCAGTCAGCACAAGCTCTCAAGCTTTGTTTTGAATTCTGTATTCAGGACAAGTCCAAAACTTCAGAGCAGCTGCAGTCTGGAGGGGCAGATTGATCTGCCCTTGCATCACAGTTGCACTCCAGCAGTGGCTCCTTAGCAGGAAAAGCTCATCCAAGCACGGTGGGAACTTGGTGAAAATGCTAATCTGCAGGCAGGGTTAAGATTGAGCTGCATTTTAATCTGCCATTTTTCATATGTCACCAGACGTGGTGCAAATCCCCCAAACTGTGGATCTCAGCTGTCAAACCCACGAAGGAGTCAGTGGGAAAAGTACATGCTCAGCACTTCTGCAGAAAGACAGACAGGTCATGCAAGTCCCTGAGCAGGCAGTAGGTCAGCCTGTGTTGAAATGGACAGCACCCACACTGCACATGGTGCCCCTGAAATGTCTGCACTGATCATGTGGGAAGGATTTTTATCCTGCCAGCACTTACTTGGATTTGGGCCCAGGTTGCGCCCCTTAACAAATTCTCAAAATTAACCATGGGCAAATTTCACTTTGTAACAAAACCTAATGCTGGCAGAGTTTTGCTTCATTTTGAATGCTGCTGATTTCACTCTTCAAGGCCTTGACCAATTGGGAGAAATTGGCAGAGGGTTCAGCTCAGTGCTGCGCACAGAACTGTGCTCAGCGAGGATGTGACGCAATGACCATGAATGGAGAAAAGCACTTTTTAATTATTTAAACACGTCCTCTTTCCCAGTACCTTTGCCTAAAAGAACATAAGGGCCCAGGCTCTTATTTGCAACAAAGGTACTGTGAAAAGGGCCACCAGAGATGAATACCATGCCCAGCACTCAAAGCCTGGAGGAGAAGGTCCTTTCAGGCTGCTGCTAAACAGCACAATACTAAAGCATTTCACTCATGTACCTGCTGCTCTGCATCTCACAGCTGGGTTTTTTAGAGGTGCTGGATAACCAGAGCACTCCAAAACCCCAAGTCACAGGCAGAGCATCCCAAACTCCTCAGCTTCTGAGTGGTCTTGGATTTCTGCAAACCCAGCCTCTTTTCCTGAGTACTTTATATATTTCTGGGCATTTCTGGACTCTTGGGAGGTTCTGAAGTTCTGCTGAGAGAAAGCTCCTTTAACAAGAGGCACAGCACACAGCTGAGTGCCTGCATGACTTCCAGAGGTGTAGGAAAAGCTCTTCCAGAATGTTTAACACCAGCAGTGTCTCAAAACCAAGTGAATCCTGACAGACACCCAAGGAAAATCCCAAGTTCTTGCCAATTTACTTACCAGTGCTGCAGAGCTGCCTGGGAACAGCCTCTTCAGACACCTTGCAAGGGTTGCTGAGGAGAATTGTCCTTTTTGCTGATGTACACAGCTGGTTTTTCCCACTCATGGGGTCTCAGGTCAGTGTGGGCTCTGCCATCCTGCCCCAGAGTGCAGGCAGTGAGGAGGCTTGAGCATCTCCAGAGATGGGAGGACTGGGAGCAAGTACAGCAACCTGCAGGAAAAAAGCTTGTGGGGCTGAATTCAAAACTTGAGGAGGGTGGTCTGAACCCACCCTTAGCTTTAGGCAGCCTGGAATTGAGCAAAAAATGGGGTTTTGCTAAATGCTGAGGTGGCTGGCAGCAGAGAACAAATTCTGGCAGGGAAGAATTTATCCTCTAAGCTTGTTATCCCGTCAAAAGAAGAAATGAGGTTAGTTGAGGCTCATTTGTTTGCAACAAACTCCTGTCTCTCGCTATTTATCACCAGCTGACTTAAACCAAGTGCATCAGAACTACAATGCAGTGCAGAGAGAGGACAGAGCATCACCTGTGCCCTGTCCCCCTCTGTACCTCCAGAGCCCCCAGAACATGGTCAGGCTCCTCCAAGGGCTGTAGGAGCACATGGCATCACTGGTCTTTTCAGAAGGGAAATGTTTGGTCGGGCCCATTAGTCTCAGGTTTAGCTCTGGGATGAGTGAACGTCTCCTGCAGGACTGGGTCCTCTTCAGCACCCTCTCTGCTTCCCCAGAATCCAGGTTTCCAGCTGGTGCACACCAAGGGGATTAGATGAATAATTACACCTTCAACTGCCTTTGGAGACAGAGGATATTGAGGATCATACCCTGCATATCCCATTTCCTTTGGGGCCTGCCCAGTGCTGAGCATCAGGTACACTCCCACACTGATGCTGTGCAGAAGAAAAATGCAGCAAAACTCCTGCTCCAAAGGATGTGGGGGCACACAGTCAGGCAGCAATAAACTTGGAGAGGCTGGAATGAAATTCCCAAGAGTTTTGTGGTGGTAAGTGATGGCAGAGGATGGGAATATATTTAACAACTGGCTCAGCTAGATTTGTGGGCCTTCCCTGATGAGATGACACAATTATTTGACACATATCACACCTACCACTTGACTCCAAGGCTGGCTCCTAGTCAGTTTTGGGGAGGACTGTTGTGAGGCATTTGACACTCGAGTGTACAACATTCTGATTAAAAAATCAGCGGTATATAATATCAATAAACCACACGTTTACTACATTAAGAGCTGGCTGACAGATCTCAACAAGAAATTGTCAGTGGTGAATCATCTACAAATGGGAGAGTTTCAAGCAGGGCTCTTTGGGGAGCTGCTTGAGGCCTGACACTTTGCAGCATTTTCATCTCTGGGAAGCAGATGCAAATCTCAGTGCTGTTACAGTGCATAAATGACAAAGAGATTCAAAGTGATGAATAATGAGGAGCACAGGGCAACCATGCAAAGGAGTCTCCACAGTTCAGTGAGCAAAGCCTGCTTAAACAGCATTTTACTACAAGAAGTGGTTCCTGGAATAAGAAATTCCAGGCGGACTCCTAGGGTGCTGGAAAGCAGAGGCTCTGGAAGGGGTTTTGGAGCTCATGACAGCACATGAACTAGCTGTAATAAACTGTGGTGAGAGGGAATGGACATTCCACTGGGAATAATGAAGAAGCAAGTCAAATCCACCTGTGATCCATGCTGGTAACATGAATCCCAGCCCAGTGCCTCCATTGTGGTAACAACGCTCTGAGAGTATTGCTGGAAGAAGAGGATATAGAAAGGAGCCAAATGATCTCAGTGGTCCAGGGGGAAAACCCCCCAAAGCTTTCCAGCAGGCATGCAAAGCACTCAAATTATTTTGTTTGTCAAAAATAAAATTGTGAGTTGACCTTAAAGGAAAGAAATATCAGGTTGAGTTCTCAGCGAGGAGGAGGATCAGGAATAAAAGAGGAAAGGTGCAAAGGTTGATAGGGAGGAGGGCTTGGATATGGACATTTCCAGTAAAAGACTGATGTGCTTTAACTGAGTGAAGGAGTCAGTGAGACAAACTCCAAATCCAAACTGAGAGGGAGATACCAGAATTAAACAAAGGGCTGGTAGTAGGGGTTTCTAAAGGATCTAAGAGGACTGAAGAAGCATGTGACGGATCCACAGGCATCACATAAGCCTTGCTTACCTCCTGAGAAGAGAAAGCCTAGATGGAAGGCAAAGCCAAACAAAATTCAGAGGCAAGGTGGGTTTTACAACAGGTGAGCCATGTTCTGCACAGATGGCACTGCTTTGGTGAAATACATCCCTAGACAAAGGCATCTCATCTGTCTGGACTGCACAGAAAATGCCTGCTAGTGGAGAATTAACAGTTAAGCCAGCAAAGCTGAGGATTAGTGCTAGCACTGGAAGATGAGGAGCAACCTGACTAGAAAGGAGCTGGTAGCAGGCAGCACTGAAAGGAGGACGGGGTGAAACTCCTTTCAGTCTGCTGTTTTCTCCTTCCTTGTTTTTTTAAACAAACTTAGCACAGAAAAAAACAGATGAATGCTAATGCAGTATTTTGGTGACAAAGGGTAAATCATTGCCCATAGGGTAGAATACTGAAATACACAGGAAGAAATAGATCACTGTGAGGAGCCAGGCAACTAAAAACAAATAAGAGGCAACAGCCCAGAAGCTAAGGTCTGACAGCCAGGAACAAATAGCTTGAATTCCTCTCACTCACTAAAAGAATAACAGCTGGAACTGGAGGTGGAAATAAAAGACACTCAGATTCCTTAGCATGCTTTTCTCTGCTAGTTTCCTACCTTAGTGCTGGGCTGGATGGGACTGCCTGACAAGCAGAGGTATGGCCTTACATGGTTTAGCCTTGCTGCTCAGTGTTCAGAGCTGTATCCCCTGCCATCTGTCTGCCCAGCAGTCTCCCCAGTGACAGCTCTCTTCACAAGGCTGCTCTCCTGAGGTCATGCTTACAGCACCAGGGGTCATGTCATGTGTTAAAATGAGCTGATTTTTCACTGAAGCCCTGTAGAGCAGAGAGAAAGAGGGGTGAGACTAAGACACAGAGATACCCACTAGTCCTGGCAGTACAAGATGCAGAGGCAATGAGTTCTGTTGCCTTGATGTGCTCAGACAGCTCTGTACCCCTCCAAAGGAGAATCCAGAACATGAGGAACAGCACGTGGAGCAGAGGTGGCCAGCTGGGCATCATTCCATGACTCCATGTGGGAAGTAAGAGCAGTGGGGACTGCAGATGTCCACTGAGGCCAGAGGCATTGCATTTCTCCAGCATAGCAGGATTTTTTATGAGCATTTTTTTCTTTAGTCTCACTCTGAGAAACAACAGATCCAATTATTGCTGAAGCTTCTGTTTAAAAGAAAAAAGATAAATCAGCCCGGGGCAGACACTTGGCATTGAAATATTCAGCTGCAGCACTTGGGGTCTGGCAGAACAAAAAGCAGCTGAGAGGAAGTTCTCAGTCAGCAGTGTCTGGTGCTCATGGAGCACCCCCAGAGCTGCCTGGGGAGCAGCTCAGTGCCACCAGCACTGTGTGGACACCACAAGCCCAGAGGCTCAGTGGCTCTTCCATGCTCCTTTGCTGGAGCCAGAGCTGTCAGAGTCAGTGTTGCCTTCTAGAGAATAATGGCACTTCCAGCAACAGGGCTGGGAGGGGGCAGAGGTCTGGCATTGTTTGGGAGGTAAGAACTGCTTACTGAATTAAGGCTGTTTGCTCCAGCAATCCCTGCCCAGGAGCTAGCTCTCCATAATGGACCTGTCCTACAGCGAGGGCTTCCCACCCAGAGCCTCTCAGCTCCAGGCACAACCACCAGGACCTGAATTTCCAGAGTGTGAACTGCTCTGGGCAGGCTTCCCTGTTTCAGCTCCAACTTCAGAGCACGCTGCCTCAGCACACCGAGGTCAAGGATGCTGTGGCAGCCCAGGAGCAGCTCTCTTCCCTGTTTCCTGGGCATGCAGGAGGTTTGGGAGAGCCAGGAGGTTGCTTGTGCATGCCCAGAGACAGCCACTTGCTCTGCTGCTGGGGGCAGGAGTGGCAGAGCCCTTTTGGAAAGATTTCCAGGGCAGGATGCTGCTTTGTTTTTTTAATAATGCACGTATGGTTGTGACTCAGACTCATGCCTGGTCTCCCTTTTGGGAGGTGTGTGGTCAAAGCTTGGAGATCAAGAGCTTCAATCAGCCACTGCTGTGTTTGGGGGAGTTCTTCCTCTACTTAGCAGAGGTGGGAAAGGCAGGAGGGGCCCAAAAACTCATCTGGATTGCTGCTCCCTGAGCCAAAGCCTCCAACCACATGTCTGAAACATCACTGGTGTCTCTACACATGCTGCATCTGGGTGAGGTAGGATGTCAAAGAGGTCAGGTAAGACAACAGGAGAAGCCAGCCTTGATGCTTCTTTTTTCTCCCTTTTGGAAGCAAGGTCAAGACCTTTCTCTCCAAATCTAGCCTACACAAGTGTGACAAATCTCCCTTTTTCACCCAAACTTATTAAAAAAAAAAAAAAAGCCCTCCATAGCAACTGTAACACTTTGTTTTGGAAGAAACCAAAATAATTTGCCACCTGAAGTTGCAATTTTCTGTGAATAAACACAATCCACTTCCCTGCATCCTACCAAAGATCTGTTATAATCTACCCAGGACTTCTGATGTGAGGATTTGCAGACATGTTTCCCTGTTGAAAAGCAAACAAAAGCCATGGGTTCTGGCCACAGAATTTCATACCCTTGTGAGTAGTGTATGCCTCAGGTCTCCAGGTTTTGAGAAGCTCAAGGCAAAACCTCAAAAAACGCTATAAAAGCAAGGCTGTCTAGATTAAGTGAGTAGAAAGAGGCTGAAGCCTTTAGGGAGAGAGGAAGAGAAGGAGAGTTTTCCAGCTCTCCTCCCAGATGGGGAGAAGTAGAGCAAAGAATAGAAGCTGTGGGTAGGTGATTAGGATCTGACATCAGCCCATGTCCTCTCCCCTTCAGCTCTACAAAATGAGCCACACCAGCAAAGCAGGGCTGCCCAAAACATCAGCACAAGGCTTGCTGCCAGCAGTGGGACAGGCCAGCTGTGCCAGGTCCTTACCTCTCTCCTTGGAAGGCAATGGAAGAGGACAAGGACAGCACTGGAGACAGCACAGGCAGGAGCAGCTGCTTCACTGTGTGCTTTGATTTTGTGTCAGCAAGGAGCTGTCTGCCTCCAAACCCTGGGCTTGCTGTCAGGAATTCCCTGGGGAGGAAGGTAGCCAGACCTTGTCCAGATGTCCTGAGGCACAGAGCAGGTGAGAATGCTGCCAAGTCATGACAGGGTGTTAATTAAAAATAGTAATAAAGGTGGCAGCATGAACACCCACTGCTCAGAGTGGATGGCACCACGCAGCTCGTGGGACAGCTCACCCAGAATGTCCCCATCTGAGCAGAGGGACAGGTGGCATCCCCTTCTACCATGGCAAAGGGGTGTATGAAAGATCCACAGAGGTGTCACAGCCAGCAGGGCTGCCAATTCTCAACATTCCTACGACCTTTCATACAAGCCATAATTCATCTCTGTAATCTGACCCGGAGAACTGTTGCTCCCTCTCTTGCAGTTTCTGTGCCAGACCTGCCTCCTGTTCCTTCTGGACCTTGCATGATGGAGTGAGAGTTCAGGGCTGGAAAACCTGTGCTCCAACCAACCACTTGTGCTGTACCTCTGTTTCTCCATGCAGGGGTAATATTTTTGTCCCTTTGTGAAACATCCACACCCTCTAGAAGAAGTAGTGCTGCACAGGACTGAGACATTAAAATAAATAGGTAAGCAGAACAGTAAACTAGCCTGGAGAAATGTTGACATTCCCAAGTGCTCATTCAGACAAAGGAGCACCTCCTGCCACCTGCTAGCACAGACCTTCTCCCAGGTGAGGGATGTGCCAACCAGCTGGGCAGCTGCACAGACCAAAACCAAGGCAGATGCTCCAGCTGTGGGCTCCAGGGACCCCTGCATGTGCCCACTGTGAGTATGGCTAGCTATTTTGGGGAGATAGACAGCTTCCCTTGCAGGGTGACCCTCACTGTGTGCAGACATGCAGAGCCTGCTCTCTCTCCAGCTGTGGGGGATTATCCTGGGCTCATTGTTACCTTCACGGGCCGAGTTCTCCCAGCATGGAGCATCCCAGCATGGATGCTGTCACTCTCTGTTTCCCCACTGAGACAGACAGGAGCTGCATGGCTCTGATGTGACAGCTCCTGGACTTGCTTCCCCACAGAGTTGAGCTGGGAATGAGGTGTAGGGAGCCCCACAACATCAGGGGCTGATGCTGGTGAAATGCTTGGTGCTGTGGGAACAGCTCCTTTTTTTTTTTTTTTTAATTATTATTATTAATGAGGGAGTGAGCTGCTCCAAGCAAGCCTGGCAGTATCACATGGATGATGCACCCCTCACACTCTTCCCTGCAGAAACAGCTGCCAGTGCACCCCCTTGCCATGCCATTGTCCTCTTCTCCTCTGAGCCCATGGCAGCCCACAAAGAATTTGTCAGACAGCTGGGGCAAGCACCCACCTCCACCCATTACTCATTTTTCCATCAGAACCAAGAGGACCAGCCTGGTAACTAGAGAGCTCAAGTTTCCCAGTTCACATTGGTTTTCCATGCAATCTGCCCTGCTTTTTCTCACAGGTATGGAGGTCCCATGCCCAGCCCGTTTGGAGCAGCTCATCTCTCACGAGGTGCTTGGTGGAGCAGCCCCCAGTGGCAGTGGGGCAGCTCCCCATGGAGGCAGACACTGCTGGAGATGCAGGGGCCTGCTGTCCCCAGAGAGGGACAGCCCTGCTAGTCCTCCAGCATGGATGTGCTTCCCTGCTCAGTGCCAGGCCAGCTGTGTGCCCTCGAGATCAGGGAGCAGCAGGTTCCCCCTGCTCTCATCCCTGCACTCCAGCGCCAGGACCCTCCACAGCCCTCCCTGACAAAGAAACACAGCTCTTGGCAGCCCCTTGTTATTTCAGCCAAGGCTCATCAACCATCCTTCTGTCACTAAATGCCTTATTATGTGCAATTAATGGACTGACTGAGAGCAGCTACAAAGTCACTCTCCCCATGAACCCACGGAGGCAGCTGGGTTACTTCTAGTGACTTTCTGATGCTGCCAGCTCCATTACTAAATGCAGCTGTGCAAGGGGGGGGGGGGGGGGGGGAG
>VXBI01007470.1:806645-961781 GCA_013397375.1 Toxostoma redivivum
GGAAGATGAAGCAGAACTCAAAAGCCAGCTCGAATCCAGCAGTGCTGCCTTTCAGACACCCGTAGGCAGCGTGGCAAAGAGCTTCCTGCTCTCCCCAGGGCTAGCACATCCCTTTGAGGGACACTCAAATGCTGGTCACCATCCACAATTGCTCAGAGGCAGTCGCTGGCTCCAGCCTTGCCCCACGCAGATAGGTCTTTACTGCAGTCTTTAACTTTTTTTTTTTTTCATTATTATTAATAATACAACAAGAGGAAAGGGAGATAAGAGCAAACTGACAGTGTAGGCTGAAACAGCTAATTTGACTGTAGCCAAACTGCACTCAGATGTGCAAAGCAAGAGAATAATTTCCACTCTCTGATCTCTCAAAGATCATCCTCTTCGGTGTCACGATTACATTTGAAAACAGTCTGATGGTACTTGAAGTCAGTTTCCCTTGACAATTAACCTATATGTGCACACCCTTCATGAGCTCTTGCTGCAGTAACAGATGTGTGTTTTGAACCACTGCTACAGTCCCCACACCCACGGCTGGAAGCAAAAATCAGGTAGCAGAGGGTTCCTGAGCCAGTCCCAGGCAAAAGGACACTGGGTCTCATCAGAGCATGGCACTGAATTAATCTGCCTTTCTGCCTTTAGTAATGCCTTGTTACCAAAAATAAGAGAGTTACAGCTGGCATTTATGCAATCAATTCTTCCACTGTGCTAAGGCAGTTTCCAAGGACTGAGTGATAAGGAATTTGATGTAGCTTATTTAAAACAAACTAAAAAAAAAAGGCAAAAATCAGCATTTCATGAATTTCACGTCCCTCTGCCTTATTTGCTCTATGCAGAAACTATGGTGCCCTTTTACCAAAGGATATCTGATTTTTTTTAGGGTTTTTTGAGGATGGGAAGTACAAAAGAGGTAGATACTTAAATTCTGGGGCCAAATTCATCACTGAGTTAAATGGGCCTAAGACCTTCAAAGCCAAGGGCGAGGCAATTACTTAGATTAATCCTAATGACCCAAGCCAGAACTCATGGACAGACCCTTGCACGGTTTTCAGCTCTCCAGAAAACATAGCCTAAGCAGCTGTTATACTTTGGAAAGCAAAATGAAACCCCAAGGATTTGCCTTAAAGCAAATTACATCCATCCTAAGAGTAAAACACCCTACTTTGAATACTAAGAGAGGGCTGACCAGCCTGTCATGATTCCAGCTCTGAGGGATACAATCAGGTCTTCTCTGCTCTGCTGAGCTTAGAGGAAAGACTGAAAAGTAGGGAAAGCCCCTTCTAAAAACCCTTATTGAAGCCTGGCAGGAGTTAAAAGTTTCTAACAAAATCAAGTCATGGAGACTTTCCTGAGAGGAGGAGCCCTGCAGCCACATTTCTACTCCAACACCAAGTGACGAGAAGCACCAACTGCATCACACAAAGCTGTGCAGCCTTCTTGCTCCTTCCCTCTCCCTGTACTCCCAGGAAATCCACTCCTGCTTATAGAAATGAGGAGAGGGACCACCAATGAACCACAGTCCACCACCTAAGGAAAAGGACTGGGGCAAACAGGAGGTGTCAAGGGTAACTGCACCATCAAGGGTTGGGCTTCACTCTCGTGCCCAAGTGCACAGCAGCTCTCCAGCACTGCCAGCCCCACTCCCAGGTTTGCTCACAGTAATTTTGGCATGACCCAGGCTATGAACTGTCTGCCTGCAAGGTGGTTTTATAACCACAGCACTCTTCTCCCTCCTCCACCTACAGTTTATCTTTCCTCATCAGAGAGGCTTTTTCACAGCACCAGCTAAAAGAGCAGCAGAGGGGCTTTCTGCACATGTAACCCAAAAGAAAAACATGAGATGCTATTTTCCACTTCAGCCACGATGTCTTTTTAATCCCATGCAAGCTGGGAGCATCTTCAAGGCTTTGTTGTTTCTTTAGCAGAGGGGGAAGAGCTAAAGTTTGAATATGAACACTAAAAACATGTCTTTGAACAGGCGAGATTTACCAATGTGCACATGGCTCCCAATACAGATGCACACTTGGAAAAAAAAATAAAAAGAAAGAAAGAAGGAAAACACATCTATTCCCCCACTGGTTTCTGTCACCATTTGATTCCACTGCACTGCAGTTTTACCAGGGAAATTACTGGGGGAAAGGGAGTTAGACAACATTTCCCTGACAGCAGCTTGTCAACTGGCTCTTTGAGTGTCAGGGAAAAGAGCTGCATCTCACGTCTTTAAAGTGCCATTCTGTCACACCAGGAAGGGAAGACACACATCAGGCTTTCCTGGGGCCACGTGCTCATCCCCCCTTCTCCCTCAGCAGAGCTGCTGCCAGCACACGTGGCACACCCATGGCCTGTGTCCCCCCAGCCCAGAACTCACCACACCTGTGTCCAGCACTGCTGCACCTCTTCAAGGGATGGAGAAACAGCCAGAGATGCTTGGGCTGTTATCACTTACAAGGCAGGATGTGGCTTTGCCTTCCTGAGTGGCTTGGCCCTGCCTGGCACAGAGGGAAAATCAGAATAGATTCCCTGACATCCCACCTGCACCTGACAACACATAGCATGATATGTACAGGGAGAACAGGAATGTTTCCACTGGGAGCAACAGCTTGAGGCTCCCTCACTGCAAGAGGCACTTGATCCCTGCCAGCCTCTGGGATGAATCAGCACAGCCCTTTTTATGCCAGGTCATAGACAGGAGGCTCCAAATCTCTTATCTGGAGCTCCAGCACTGACTCCAGCCAGCAATTCTCTCAGCTGATAGCTCCAGGGAGACTGAGTTTTTCAAACCCCAGTTTGAAAAAACTACAGGCTGACACTGTACAAATGCCCCAATAGGTATTGATTCTATCCCACATTTTCTGAACAGGGTTATGGCTGTTCCAGCAGACACACTCTGATTATCAGAGCACAACAAACCCTCTGCTGCTGAACCATTGCCTTTGAACCCAATGAGCAAGTCCCCCCAGATAGCTCCATTTCAGAAGGAAATACCTTCTGGCCTGCAAATAACTTTATTTTTCAAGCCTCTGCTTTCTAAAGATGAAATAGCCCAAGACAAGAGCGGGCATTTCTGGGAGTGTGGGTTTCACACCAGGAGAGGAAAGGATGCAGTTCACAGCTGCGATCAGGTTATCTCCCATGATGTTTCCCTGGCAACCACAAAGCTCAACGTCTGGGTGACATTTGCAAAGTGTAATAGTTTTTGAAAGCCAAAATATACATATTTTGTCAGTCAGTGTTGTGTTTCCCTTGAGACAGGCCAAAGGATCAAACAGAAAATTCCATGGAGAGCTGATTAGTCTCCATGTAAATAGGGCAGACAAGCAACTCGACAGCACACCCCAGCACCTGGGGGCTGCCAGGCACTGTGTTTCCATACTGCTCACACACTCAGCCACCATCCACTGAGGACCTCCAGGTATCATTTAAAAAGTGCAATTAAGAGAAACAAAATACATCCAGGATGTGCTTGGGAACTACAAACAGCAGGCTAGGAAGCCAGGAAGAGTGCAAAGTATAGTGGGAGAGAAAAGAAGGGAGAGAGAAAACTTGCCTGCAGTGATGGAGTGAGTAAGCACCAGTTTCTTTGTTAGGACTGTAGGTTTCTTCATCTCCTCCCACCCCGCAGCCAGTCCAACTAGTTAATAGCATGTTTTTACCAAAACAGTTCAGTCCCCACCCCCAAGTGCTCTTGTAGGGCCACACCAGAAAGCTCAGCGAGGCATTGGCACACAGCCTTTAACTTGCCCTGCTCCATCATACCTTGTGACTGGTTACAGCTGTCATGGGAGGGGGCCCAAGTCCAATCAACTTATGTTCCCACCCTTTCCCATTGCTGCAGGGGATTCACTGAGTTATAGGAAAGACATTTCTTTTCTTTTTTCTTCTTGTCTTTCTGCTGGGATCATGTGGAAGTCAGCAGCTCCAAGTGGTTTCTGCCTTGTTTATACAGGCACTAGGAGCAACCAGGCATTGGGTCTTCTACATCAAAGCTAGATCAGCTTTTCTTCACGTGATGATTTCTCTCTTTTTATGCCCCATATACCACTGGAGCTGCTGCCCTTTGAAATTATTTTGCAGCCCAAGGTTTCCCATCTATTTCTGAAGACCAGCAGGTGTGTGAAGAATCACCCTCCAGGTGATGCTGCCCACAGCTTAATAGCAGGGTTACTCATTTCTTCTCAGAGGAGGCACTGAGGTGTGAGTTGTAGCTTTCAATACAGGAGGGTTTTGTGAAAACAAACATCTGGTGGTGGTTACATCAAGGGCAAGAAACTCAAAGCTCTCCTCCAGCGTGGGCAGAAGTTGGCTGCAGCAACCTAAACATCTGAGCATGTGTTTCTTTCCCTTCTCCTCTTTCTTGGCCCTCTTTTAGTCTGGAGGATCTGTGAACAGGAGCTCCCAAATGCCAAACAACCTGGTCAGGAGTTGTTCTGCCCCACAAACACTTGCCTCTGGGAGGAAAAACAAGCACACGTCTGGCTCCTCATTCAGATTGCTGTCTGTGGTTGTGCTGGGTGAGGGCTCAGGCTGGGAGATGCTGAGGATGTGCAGATAAGGGATGCTGTGCTCACCTGGCTCCTTGGCTTTGAGAAACTGCCCAACAGCAAAGTGCAGAGCACCTTCCTTCCAGCAATGTGTTGGGGTTGAGTTGCAGAGTGATGGGTGTGACATCAGCTCCTGCTGCTTGTGACAGGGAAAAGAAAAGCAGATGGTGCTGGCTTCTTCCTTGGGCATGTGGCTCAGGTGTCAGCCACGCAGTCTGGGAAGGACAGCAGTCCCAGGTGCATGGGAGAGGCTGTGCAGCCCCTTTAAGGCAGTTTTGCTGCTGTGGAAATATTTATAGGGAGGCTCATCACCATGGTATCTGAGCAGTACTGACTAATGGGGCGGATGGAATGTGCCTGCTTGTATTTGGTGCTCATTTCATTCAGGGTGGCTTTTCTGACATTTTGTTTTTGTTCTGTGCCTCAGTGTGGATGAAGTGCTTGTGTGTATAGAGCCTTTCATAGTGGTGTCCCTTGAAGGCACCATGGAAGAGATGAGTGTTGGGAGTGAGGATAATTAAAGGAATCCTGTCAGCCAGTTCCATCCCCTAGGTTTCGAGGTGGTTTAAAAAGGGAAGGAGTAAGACAGGCAGGGATGCCATTATGGCCATTAGGAATTAAATTGTTTTTAACATTTAAAAATGGGAATTCAATGAAAAGGGATAAGTCACCATTTCTCTCCACTTCTGGGATGAAATAAAGTGGCATTGCAAAGGCATTGACCACTTGGATCAAAAGGAGCATAGATGGGAATCAACAGTGGTATCAGCCAGGATGAGGGATGCTTTCAAAGTGCATGGCTTCAGCATGCTAGGATTTCTTTTTAAATTATTTTTTAGCTGAAAAAATTACATTGGCAGTGGTTCTGGAGTAACAAACCCTGACGAAAAAATAGAGTCAAAACTATGACTTTTCTTTGAATAGACAATTTTGCTGGCGTTAACTGTGTAGAGCTGAATACTTTTGTTGGCCCCTTGGCCAGATCTGGCCAGCTGGCAGCTCCCTTTTGCCAAGGAAGCCTTTTGTGAAGACAAAAAAAGCACACTGCAGAAGGGAAGTGGTGTAGAGCAAATCCTTGCTGCAAGATCACAGTCACCAAGAAGCATTTTATGGTTTTGGCCTTTCCATAAAGGGACTGCTAAAAAGATTCTCGATAGGCATCTTGTTCTGGGCTATTTTGTGTGATGGTCCCTGAGGGCTGTTCCACTAAGGGCCTGGATCAAAGCATCCCAGCTCTGTCCACACTTCTGCTCTTTCCAGCTTTTCCCAAACACATCCACACTGCCCTTTTCAGTATTGCCATCACTCACCCACACCACATGCATTTCTGGACATCACTGGAGCAACAGTGCTCCTAGCAAGAAGCAATGGAGTTGGAAATCCAAGTGATTGCCCCACAGTTTTGGCATATTCTATCTGCAGCAGGACACAGCAGAGGTCAATGCCTGCTGCCCTAAGCTTGCTTGGAAGCTGCAGGGCTGGAGCACAAAGCCCATACTGTTCCTGCTGAATAGTGTAGGGATGAGGCAGCTTCTCTCCAGACTGCCTGCCCTCTTGCCCAGGCTCAGCAGATCTCATAAGTCTCCACTGCTGACAGGAGCCCACATTTTCCAAGCCTCACTCCCTTTGGGCTTGTCTGCCCTGGTGAGAAAACAAGGGGAGCACTCAGCATTTGGGGGATGGAATAGCCTGAGCATGGGACCTGCAGCAGAGGGCAGCTTATTCCACTCCATCCTTGAACTGCCTAAACCCCAGCTCTGCTCATTTCTTCCTCTGCCTTTACTTTGCAGGTGCTATCAAAGTCACAAACTTACCAGATCCCTGGGGAATGCCAAGCAATTCCACCTTACTTCAGCTGTGGGATTGTGCAGACTTGCCTCTGCTCAGAGCCACCTTCCAAGCTTTCCATAATGGAGTCTGCTGTTGTGTCTGAAAGGTGCAGGAAAGTCAGACCAGATTGAGAGAAAAGCCTGACAAGTCTCTTGCTGAGCCATGTGAACATCCACATACTCCCTTAGCTTTTAACAGCAGAAATCAGATCCTGAAATAGACTGGATGAACATAATCCATCATTTCTGCAGGTCTATCTAAGCCACAGGACTCCTCACAGAAATCTTTACAGAGAGGTCAGGTCACTGTCAGCGTCAAAAAACCGCCTTGCAAAAGGGAACAGCTCAAGAAATTCGGATACAGTGGCACCCCTGCATCACAAGCACTTTTGGAAGAAACCAGCATGGTCTCCTTGCCCTGGAACAACCATGTCCAGGGCTCCTGCTTACAGCACAGACCTGAAGCACACCCTCAGCTCATCACTGGCCAGCAGGACCCCTCAGTGGCTCCAGAACAGCCCAGTGATGGGGATGTGGCAGACCACTTGTAAAAGCAGTGCCAGCTGAGGACTGGTGAGAGCATTTGAGGTGGGAAGCCAGTAGGTGAACCTGGATTACCCCATCTTTTCCTGGCTCCTCAGCATGACTGATGAGCAGCTGAAATGAGAGGAGGCAGCTCTGACCTGGAGCAGCAGAGGAGCATGGGGGAGCTGCCAGGTCACAGCTGCTGGCACTGTGGGCAGTGCCCACACCACAGAGTGACCACAATGACCTGCTGGCCAAAGCCAGGGGGCTGAACCCTGCAGGAGGCTTCTCCCATCTCCAGCATCATCCCAAAGGTTGACACTCAGAGCTTTGGGGAAAAAAAACCTGATGATGGTCCCTGTCTGAGCAAAGGTGTTGGGATGATTTCCATGCTCCTTGGACCAGGATTATATCCCACCTTTTTGCCCTGTGAGAAGTCATCATTAGTACTCCATGGTCTGATCCTCCACCAGCTCATCTTGTGTGCTCCTTCTTGCTCTTATCTTTATAATCCTCAGCTGCCGGGCTTCACCAGTTACAGTTTGAGATTGTGAGCCTTGCAAGGCTCGAAATTGTTTTAACTCTTTCTTCCCGAGAGAAGGCTCATTTTTAGTTGCCTGTGTGACAGTGCTAATGGTATCCAATCTCTCCTAGAAGGCATGAAGCCTCTCCTGCCCTCTGTTAGCTTGGCTCCTCCAGCACTTCCACATTCCTTTTCCACTCTCCCTGTCCTCCTAATTTGGTTTAAGAAAGCCAGCCACATTTTCTCCCAGCTCCCTGCTGAGCCCCTGCCTCCCTGTCCCCTCTTGGAGACAGGAAGGAGTGGTGCCACAGGGGGCTGAGGTTTCAGTCCCCATCTAATCAAATCCATGTTTTCTTGTCTATCACACAATCCTCCCAGGCGCTCATAGCCTGGGAAGGGCTACATTCCTTAGGCAGATGGGTTATTCCACTTGGAGAGGGTGGGGGAGGCAATAAAATTCTGTTTTGCAGCAACTATTCTAATGCAGCAGGTTATTGGTGAAATATTTTCGGATTTGTTTAGTTGTTTCCCAAAACATCTTGAAGTGGTGGTTCAAGATGAAGTTATGTTCTGAAAGACAGAGTCATCCAAAGAATGCAAACAAAATGTTATTTTAAAACCCAGATGTCCGTTTTTCTTCATTGCAAATTTTTCATTTTGTCACCAAGCAGAAAAAAATAACCCACAGATTTTTCACACAGCCTTATTCTGTGAAAGGTAAGATATTAACAGGAGCAAGAAGATTCTGTGCAACTCACATCCTCACCTTAGTGCAATTGTTTCTAAAAGCACCCGAGACAGATTAAACATATGAATGCTCACAGCACCTCAAACTAGGAATGCAATTAGGAATTGATTTATGTCTTCTGGTGGCAGGGCAAAAACGACTTAAGCAGCAAATAAAAGCAGATTCTGTTTTCTAGCTTTGTTATCTGCTCTTCTTCAAATACACTAGCAAGATCTAATAGCAGGGAATTTTAACAATCTGGTGTTCATTAAAATAATCATTTTCTTACCATTTGTTACAAGTAATTTCACAATGCTTTTAGTCCAGCCACATGGAGAGGGGACACTGATGACCCCATTACTGCTTTTGTTGAGGATGACATTTTGGTTGGCTCTGTTTTCCATCCTCCTACCTTGTCTGGTGAGGGAAAAGTCCTTCCATGGAGGCCTCAAATCACTTTCAGTACCTGGGTGTGGACTTCTATTCCTCCCAAGGCCTGAGGTAACACCTAGAGTTTAGTGCCCATGAGGAAAAAAGAGAAGGTGCCACATCCAGTACATGCTAACCTGACAACATTTTGTATTGTCAAAAGTGTGAAAATGTTGTCCCCACCCATTTCCAAAGCTCTTCTTAAAGCACCCACTATGCTGCATAGATTTTGCCTGTACAAGCATACCCTCCTGAATAGGAGAGACTTAGTTACAGAAGGACAATTGCTGTGTGGATGTGATTTGAATTCCTTTGCTGCCAATCATCACAGGCAAAACAACAGGAGCAGCATTTGCGTATTGACATGGGGGATTTCGCAGCATAATGCATAATTCAGCCGGCGAGGTGCGTGATATTTCCCTCCTGACACTGCTAATTCTCAGCAGCAAGACTCACCTTCTCACCCTGTGATTTGCTTTTAGCTGCTGCTTCCATCAGGCTGTCCATGAGAACACAAAGAACATATTAAAGAGCTCACAGTTCAATCAGATCCCACAGAAACAGGCGTGCCGTGCAACTCCCCCCACCCCAAACCTGCATTTCATAACAGGGAATGGTATTTACTGGGATTTTTTACATTTACTGCTCCCTGTTAGGAACCCGTTTAGGTTTCTTCAAAGCTGCTCAGCATTTTTTGGGGGGGGTTTAAATCCCAGCACACCAGCAGGAGCACATGCTCTGCCAATTCAATGGTCCCCCTCTCTAACGCATTTGGTTGCTTAATAGGGTTGCTTAAATGTTTGTTCAGATGACCTGGGAGCCCACCCTGGTGTGAACTCTCTTAAAAGGAGAGCTCATCTGTCTCCTCTGCTGTGTTTGCCTAGCTCCAGAGATTAGTTATCAAAAGTGGTTTCTTTGTTGTGGAAGGAGGGAGAGGAGGAAAGGAAAAGGAGGAGGGAAATCAATATGGATATCATTTGTCAAAACATCAGGCCAAGTGATGCTGTCTGAAGCACCTGAGAATGCAGGAAGGCTATTGAAAGGTGTAGTTTTGCAGGACTTGATGATTTCAACCTGCACAAGACACAGCAGTGAAATGTGGCACAGCACAAGCTTATGCCAAGGTCAGCACAGCCCACCCCAGATGGATGACATCCCACCTCAGCGACCTCCCTGGCACCCAGAGCACACAGGAAACCCCAGAGAGATTTGCCTGGCAAGCCTCAGGCTCCACTGAGCTCCACCAACACACAAAGATGAGAGGCACAGGATGCCCTTTTGTGCTGGAATGCCACCAGTAATCCCCGTCTTGCCCTCTGCTCCCCACCAGCTCAGAGGCATTTTTATATATCCCCTCTATACCTGCAGCTCTGCCTCTCTGGTTTAGGGGAGCCAGCCCATGCTCTGCCTGCTTCAGTCACCAGGTAGCATCCTGTGGCTGACATGAGCAATAGGAGCCCAGCCTGAAAGCTGGTGCATTATAAATGATTTATTGCTCTAATAAAGAGCCTCAAATTATCAGCCGCCTCCTTCCTTTCTCCCCTTGCCCCAAGGACCAATACAGCTACTGTGCAAACATTTTCTACCTCGCATTATGTAATGTCACAGAGAAGAAAAACAAGTATACAGCCCCCTGGAGAGCCACATGGCTGGCAGCCCCCCCATCCCCATCACTGCCAGGCAGCTGGGGCACAAACTCCACCACAGGATCCATTTTGCTGCTCTTCCCCTCCACAGTGCCTCTTGCCTCCAGCATCCCAGAGGAAACAGGAGTGACTTTCCCTCTTCCCACAGCCTCACCATTCCCTCTGGCTGCCAAGAGCCAGGAGGATCCTCTCCTGCCTGATCCCTGCCTCTCCACCCCACGCAGAGATGGGGCTCTTGGGGCTGAGGGTTTGTAGCCAACAGTGGAGGGGTGGCCAGGCTGGCAAATGGAAGGCCTCATTAATTTTAGGAATGGAGGATTTTGCCCCCCAATATGACCCCCTGTTAGCTCACCCAGCCTCCCATCCTCATCACTAATCCCTATGCTACTGCTCCATCACCATCCTTTTTGCAGCAGTCCATACAAATCTCCAGTTGATAAAGTCTGGGAACTTGTTATCTACACTTGCACGTGTAGCTTTTTTGCTCAGCTCCTCAGGGACCTTCCCTCCTCTCTGGTCAGCCTCACCTCCTGCATGGCCTTGTGCCAATTGCTCCAGAAAGAGCTCCAGAAAGAGCAGTGGCTCTGGATGTGGAGCTGTGTGAGCCCTGCTACGTGCTGAGAGCACTCAGGGTCTTCCCTGCCCCACAGTTCAAGCCCACAGGTTGTTCCAGCTCACTTGAACAGGTCACAGCTTCTCACGATACACAGAGCAGGAATAATAAATTAACCTACTTTAGATGGCTTGCAGGCCTTAACAAGTGAATGTTGCTGAAGGGCTCGGGAAGTGGCACTGTGAAACATCATCATCTTCTGCTATTACCCTGAAGATCATGAGGTCAGATGAGGTGAACTGGAGACAACAAAACAGTCTTAAATATTCAACATCAAATTATCTGAAGTGTGGCAAAGGGGAAAAAAAACAAAACCAGGATAAAGAAAAGAAAAGGTACAGCTAAGTTGTCCTTCCAGGCATTTAAGCTTCAGCCTGTGACAGGAGCCCCATGACTGTGAGGCTGCCCACTCTGCATTTGGCAGGGAGCACAGGAGCTCTCCTGGGCATCCCACAGCCTCCATAACTCCCAGAAGGATCCTCACTAGGGTTGACATATTTCCAGGCAAAAAGATGTAACTGGGCCCATGAGGTCTCCACGAGTTGTGTTTGTGCAGGGGGACCTGAAAATGCTTCTTCACCAAACAGAAAAGGTAGAGCTATGGGGCAATCAAAGATGTGGGAACAGTCTGGCACCTATCTGGGGCCTGAACTGTTTGGCCAAGGTAAACAAGAGAACAAAAATTCTGGGAATGATGTTATAGAAGGTGTATTTTGAGTACTTGCATTCCCTGCAAGGCTGACCTATTTAGCAGAGGGACTTTAGCCCCTAGGAAGAATGAAATAATACTGTTAGGAAAGAGGCACCATAGGGACTGAAGAGCCCCAAGGTCTCTTCTGCTCTCTGGGTGCCCAGGCAGCCCTGGGCTACCACACTGAGCCATCCAAACAGCTGACAGTCTTCTCTTACCTTATCCCAAAGGCACAGCTACACCTCAGCCTGTGCTAGAGCCAAGCTCAGCAAGTGGGGCTGCCCTTAGGGAGGAGACAGAGTCAAAGAGGAGACTTCAAAGCCTTTTCCCCAGTGCCTCTAGCCCTCCCAGCCCTCCCCATCTTGATCACACCTGGTTGGTGCCAGGGCACCTTGTTTGCAGCAGGTCTCTGAGGAGAGTTTGCTTGTGTCTCTGTGTGTTTTCCCCATTTGAATGGGAAGATGGCTGAGATATATTTTACCCATCACACTACATAATGGCTCCTGATGGCACTGATAGGTCCTAGGACTGAATCCCCAGCTTGGGGGCAAGAGAAGACCTCAAATGTGTCTGTGAAGCTGTGCCTGAGCAGCTGGGGCTGAGTCAGAGCAGCCCCAACAGGAGAGGGAGTCAGCTGAATCCCAGTGGGTGCATCCAGCTCACACCTCTCCCTGCCTTTCCAGCCTGAGCCTGCCACCACACCACCCCAGTGCCTCACAGCCCTGCCATGTGGTTGCTGCAAATGAGATGCTTCCTTTGTGATTGATCTAAATGAGCTTCACACCTCAACCTGATTTCAGACTGAAAGGGTCCAGTTTAATTGTGTACAATGAAATGGGAAGCCTACTTGCCTTTTTTGATGTGTGGGTTTGGGTACCAGTGGAAAGAGATGCAATTTGATTTTCTTGTTCTCTCCTAACCACTCCCCAAAGCACTTGGTTCTTTTCCAGGGGGGGATAAGCACTTACATCCACAGAGTTTCCAAAACACTCTCCCCTGGGTATCTGAGATCAGAGGGACTCTACACCTCCTCTGCTCCCATGTCTCATCTCTCTCACCAGGGAAGTGCCAACTGCTGCAGCTCTCGTGTTGTATTTTCAGACACCCTCACTGGTGCTTTGTGCCTTGCTGTCCCTCACACTGGAGAAGGCTTCCCATAAACATCTGAGAAACTGCCTCTCCCTTCTCCTCTAAACCCCTGCTACAGCACATCTGAGGACTGCAGAACACTCCTGAAGCCCCAGGCTGCTGCTGTGCTGGGGCCACCCCATATCCTGGTGACCCCTACAGTCCCCTTGCCCCCTTGTGCTGCTCCTTCTCTGCCTGGACTCCTCTCCATATACTGTGAGGGCAGAAACACACCTCAGATTCTGAGCACTTCACAGAAATAATGTCCTGAAATACAAATGGGCTCAGAGGCAAATGCACAGAATAGCCTGGATGTAGCTATTCCAGCAGGGAATTCAGGCATGTCCCTTTGCTTGGGAAGTGTTTGAACTGGCCAAAGACACATCAGCCTGCTTTAACTCTATCAATATCTTCCTTCCCTGAGCAATTCCTATCATTCTCTGACCCTACACCACAGCTAGTGCAGGATAATGGCTCAGTGGGTTCCAGGCTGCCCATTTGCATGTTTTTTTTTAAGTGGGGCTGTAACAAACTGCAAGCAGGAAAGAGAAGTCTGGTTATTAATAATTGTCTGTGCCTGCCTGCCTGCTCCCTTCTGCTGCTCTCCACTGGATAAGTGCAAGAAGGTTGACCAAAGCTGTAGCAGTAGATTTCAGTGGCCAAAGGGCAAAATTTTGGAACACTAATTTCTCTTAATCTAACCATTTCTCTCAAGCAGAGAAACTCCTATGGGAAGCACCCAGGCAGAGAGCATGATTTCTTATTACTTTTTACTTGACAGCCAAGACAGAGTAACTGCTAAAAGCAACGGAGATAAGTAGAATATAACAATGCTGCCAAATAAAAACACTTATCTCTGTACACTCATCAGCCCAGTGTGAAAGACTGGCTCTGAAGAGCACGGGATCAGGGTCTGTGATTCCAGGGAAGAACAGGCATCACAGAGGGGTAATCACTGACAGCCATGGACCCCTGAGAATACAGGAGCTAATCTCAGTCAGCTGCTGCACTGAGCTTCATTCTGCAGGTACAACCAGCCCAGCTAAGAGCCCAAGGGATGGGAGCAGTGCTTGTGCAAAGCCCAGGGACAGCCTGGATGTGCAGCATGGATCACAGCACCCACAGCTCCTGTGCCTGTCCACCTGCTGACTCCAGCCTTCACACTGCTCATGAAGAGCTGGCTGTCAAAAAAATAACTCCTACACTGTCCCCAGAGTCCCCTCCCTGCAGTGGTGGGGGGGGGGGGCATCCACTTGAACACGACCCCAAGTGCTGGGCTGAGCTGTCACCCCACACCTGCAGAGCAGCCCTGGGAGCCAGGGCAGGAGCCTGAACACATCCCAGCCTCAGTGGCAACCTGCCACAGGCAGATTTGCTGCCTGCAGGAGGCAGCTACACTGACTAATTGGTCACCTCCTGACAGCTCCAGTCATATTGCTCACGCTCCTTTACATAACCTGGGTGATATGAAGCTTGCTATGGCCGGTTTGGGATTGCTAGGGAGCTGGTGCAAGTGCTGGTGGAGTTTTATTATTGCTGTTATTTATCATTATTTGCATTACAATAGTGCCCTGGGGCCTCTGTTAGGATTAGGATGCAGTTGTCCTGGGTATGGGGAATATTTAGCTGGAGACTTACAGCTGGGAACAAGGTATGTGCTTAAACTCCCTTGGAAAAGCATTGTTGTGCATACAAAAGAGTCTCTAGCCCAGTGGGTTTTAGTCTTTCATTTTAGTCTTTCCTAGTGCCTTAACACTACCAGTTCTGAACACTGCTCTTCCTGAGATCCACCAGCATTTGGGAAGGCCTAGGGGTATAGCAGGACTGCTTTTATTTCTGCTGAATGCAGGATCCTGGCCATTCCATCACCACCCACAAGATCAAAAGGAAGTCCAGAAAGCAAGGAGACACATCATAAAGTCTGCCAGGACCCCCAAGCACAAAGGAGAGCCTCACCTGTGTTTGGTTTGCAGCCCACCTGTGCCCTGGCATGCCTGAAGGAAGGTGATGGGCACAGCTGGGGAGGAACAGCTCTCCTCTTGCAGGTCAGCCCCTGAGCTCCTGCCCAAAGTGCTCAGCTCTCAGCAGGGCCCTGGGGAAGGAGAACAACCTGGCTGGAGCACGATCAGCATTGGCTGCTGCCTGTCCCGAGCCTCCCCAGGAGCTGCACGGACAAAACCAAGCCAGGAGAGCTTGGCAGCTCTTCTCATTTCTGCAAAGCAAACACCCCAAAGACCCAGGAGTTCCTAAGACATAATTTAGCAAACACCTAATGGCACACAGCAGCACCAGGCAACAGCTTAGGAAATGCAGTAATGAGCACCCTGTTACATTACAAGCACTTTTTGCTATTTATTTAGCACCATTAGCATTTGTCAGAGCAAATGGAAACCGGCTTGTGTCCCGAGGAATTCAGCCTCTTTCAATTGCCAAGGCCATAAAAATTCAAGGCGTGGGATGTGGGGATAAGAGCTGAAATCTCAGCTGAAGGGGTGAGGAGATTCATTGTGACATAAATGCCACTAGACACGTTCAACCTGACCAGAACATCAGGCTGGGTCCCACTGTGCTTTGGACACCGACAGGACCAGCTCAGGTGACCAGGTCTCATTCAGTTCATAATTTCTCTACACCACTACACCCTTCATTTAATCACTCCTCTCAGGGGACCTCAGCTGGGCAGAGAGCAGGAAAAACAAGCCTGTAAACCTTGTGAGACAACTACAGCAACAAGGAGCTCGGGGTCTACCTCCCACCCAAATGCTGGGCCTGGGCAACCCCTGTGAGATATTAAAAAAACTGCTGAAATTATGCCTGCAGGAGGTAAGAGGCCCAACCAGGCAAAGACTTTCCAGACTGGTCCCAAGTCACAGTCAGATCAACATGATATCTGCCATGGGCAATGCTTCCACATTCTGCTTTTTCCTCTTGCACCTGTAGGTTCCCTCCCTGCCTTTGGGACCAGCAAGGGGACACTCTCCACACAAGAAAAGCTGCACCCAGATACCCCACACTGCACTCCTAGACATATGATACCAACTCTGTATGCCTCTGGATAAAAGTTATCATTTAACATGCTCAGTGCTGATGGGCAGTCAAGTAAAAATCTTCTCCACTAGGCTTCCTCTGCAGCAAATTTATTAGCAGTGGGACTTTCTAAATAACATAGGTGGAAGAGGACAACTTGGTGGTACGCTGGGAGAGACAGATTTCCACTGCTCCACTGCTGGCAAACCTCAGTGGGACCGTGCCTCCAGCATTCAACAAGCCTGGCTCAGCATGGAGTAAGTGAATCTTGCTGTATTTAAAGAGACAGTCTCAAGGGTTCCCTTTTAATCTCATCTCTGTTTGCAATTCCCCCTTCTGAGCCTATGAGCAACATTTCTTTCCCCTTCAAGTGCTACTCTGCTCTGTTCAATTTTCTCTTCATCCCTCCCTGCCCTCTCCTTCCCCCCTGCTAACCCCATGTTTCTTTAATGGAGCTTGAAATGATAATACAGTGACTCAGCTTCCTTTTATGTCTGCCAAGAGTCAGTGGCACAACCCTGAAAATAGGGTTTGCTGCAGCAACCTCTGCACCTTGAGGCTGGGCACCTTCCTGTTGCAGGTGACAAGGAGAAGAACTTCCCCAGGAGCTCCTGGGGTTGACCATGGAATACCATGCACCAGAGTGTGTAATTCTTTGCCAGGCACATACATGTGGATTTTCTGGGGATGTTTGAAATGGCCTGGGAATGTGCCAGTGCTCCCTTCTCTTCCTTTGCCTTCACCTTCCCTTCCTATCCCTGCCCTGTGCCCCTTGCACATTGGCTGTTTCAGGGATGGGACTTACCCAAAGCTGATGCCTAGGTTTGTTTCCTGAATAGCCCTTCCCTCCTGAAAACAGGGAAAACCTTTCCTCCTGTAGGTTACATACAGATCACACCCTTTGTTTCTTTCTTAGTAGCAGGACTACTGAGCTCAAATTCACCAGAAAATATCCTTCTTGTCCCCTTGAAGCTCACAGCTGTTCTCTGACATGTTTCACCCTCTACCCTGCCCTGGTCCTCTTTCTTTTGGCTTTTACTTCTGCACCCTGCTGCAGAGACCTCACACTCTTATTCCCAGCTTAACCAGATCCAGTTAACCACATCCCCCTTCCCACCAGCTCTGCATGGTCTGTGGAAGAAACATCTGCCAAACACCCTCTCTGCCACCAGTCCAGTCTTGATCTACACTTTTTCCTTCCTTCCAAGCAATGTTCCTCTGCCTGAATGATCAAATTCTTGTGCCACCAAAGAAATTCTTATGCCACCAACTCTTTGTTCCTTTCATTCACCAGCTTCCAGGTATCCCAGCTTTGGAGTCACAGTGTTGACACTCTCCTGGATAAAGCATGTGCAGGCAGTCCAGCTCCCAGGTGTGCTCCCCTGCAGTCCAACACCCCTGTCTCACCCCAGGATGTGTGCCAATAATTAGCACTAATGACTTCTGCCAAATTCCCCTTTGCTTTCCCTGCCAGCCACGTCTGTCAGAAGGCAGGCAGCCTTTTCCTGCATGCAGGAACAAAGAGGCTTTATGTGGATATGTGTGCACACCAGGTGACCATTACCTTGAGGACTTCTGGAGTCAAAAGACAGGAATTTTTATGGCTGGAGCCTGAGAGCTGGGCTGCCTGCTAGAGATCAGGCACACATCCCCCATGGGTCAGTGGCAGGGGAGCAGCAGCTGCTGAGCCCTGTGTTATGATGCACATGCAGCAGCAGGGATGTATGGAATGAATGCATATGTAGGACTAGACATTTCTGAGTAGGAAATGTCATTCAACTTAGCTGGGATCACATGGGGAGCAGCAAGTGTGTCTGTGGGTACTGTGCCACCACCACAGCACAGACCACTGTGGTGTGTGAACATGAGCGTGAGGAGAGCAGCCTGACATGTCTTCTGGCCTTTCAGGGTAATTGATTTAGGAAGTAGTTAGCTTTTCCTCCATTAGTGAGGCAACTGTGCCTCCCTAGAGTTTAGCCAGGAACCTAGAGCTTTCCAGTAACTGTTCAGATACCAATAAATGATGCATAAACTAAAGATGCTACGTCAATAAGGAGAGGTTGTGTAATAAACAGGAGTTACATGAAGGGAAAATAAAATCCCTACTTCAAGTCACAAAAGGGAAATCCTCTGCATGAAAGGTAGAAAACTGGACTCCTTTGAAGAACCAGCCGTTATTTAAAATCATCAGTAATCCATCTCTTCTATCACTTTTTAAAAATCCAATGTCATGGTAGCTCAGCCAAGGCAGGACTGCTGTTGGTCCCCTGTGTTTGCCTATAACAGCTGTATCAAGTCTGGGGTGCAGCTGAAACCAACCCCAAACCAGCACACAATTACAGGTCATGTCCCCAGGACACACCAGAGCCATGGCATGGAAAGCACAGCAGAAATGTCAATAATCACAGCCTGTGTGCCTCCCTGGCTGCCCTTTACTGCACAACACAGGGAGCAAGCACCATGGCAGTACACAGAAATCCAGAGATGGGGATTAATGGTTATGGTACACTAGAAACAGAAAGGTTAGACTATCTGAAAGTGCCTTTCTTCTCCTCCTTCAGTTTCATGAAGAACCCTTCTTTGTAGGAGACACAAAGACAGCAAAAAGGGGAAACCATCTGCATCTTTTAGTCCCTCTGGAGCTGTAATTTTAGTGCCCAGCAATTCAAAGCCCTCACTTCAGATGATGTTAACTGGAGGTAGAGTTGTTTTAGCAGAGAGTGTCAAATGACTGCTGGACATGAAGGTTATGTTTACACGAGATAGGTGCTCTGATTTGGCTTAGTTTCCTTGTTGCAATGCACAAGTTGCTTTATATTAAAGTGTCAGCTTCAGCAAAGTTGGTGCAATCCAGGGCTGGAGTGACAATATGAGAAAAGGGGGTCCCTGTCCCTCTGATAGCCTGCAGGGCAGGAGACAGAAGAATCCATTCAGCCTCAGAGATGATGCTATCTCCTGCAAGCCTTGCTACCTTGCAGAACAAAAGGAACCCTCCCTGCCACTTATTTCTTACTCCACTTCTTTGCAGCTGCTAAGAAGACAGCCCTGCTCCTGCAGACCCGTGGACATCTGCCAGAGCAATGTCAAAAAGGAATTAATTATGATGACAACAATTCTTACCACCATATGGCTGTCAGACTTGCTCAGGGAGGGAGAACACCTCTGTTTTTCTCACCTTTCTTTTGCCCCAGGAGAAGTTTCATTTCTGGATTGCTCGTGACAGGGTACTGCCTTTCCTTTCACACAGCCCTTCCTCTTCACCCCTTAACATCAGGCTGCTGCTTCCCAGCCCTCTAGGTGCTAAAATTTCTCAACACCTCTCTCAGGAGAAGACTGAGATCATGGGCTGGGCAATTCCCTTACCATTGCACTGGTTGCCTTCCTCTTCCTCTCTCCTGCTGTCCTCTGGAGTCTGGATGGATTGAACCTCATCTCCTCCTCAGAAAACCTGCAAGAAATCTTGGCTGTGGCCAGAAATGCTCTCCCAGGTCTGTGGTGATGCACCAGCCCCTGACAACATTGCTGCTCTTTGCCTGAGCAGCCCATCTCAGGATGTGGAGAGAAATTGATGCCTGCTTTAGTTGTGCAGTGCCCTAAGTGTCTCCTTAAAATCAGCCTGAAATCTGGATGAGCAGGGAGGTCATTCTACTATATCACCTTCTGCCACACACTAAAAAGCCCTCAATGGTTTTTTCTAACCTGCTTTTCGGAGCTCTAGTTAGCCCTAGAAGCCCCTTTAATGTATTCCTCCCTGGTTTCTCATAACCTGCAGCTCAGAAAGCCCTGAGCTGAAATACCTTTTGGAGCAGGAAGATATGTTTTTGTTTTTAATAGCCCTAGGAGATTTTTAACCATGAATTTGTCCAAATGCTTTTTGAACCATGTAAACACAAGCCCATAGCATACTGTGGCAAGGAGTCCCCAGATGAAGAGTGCCTTGTACTGGGAATTTTTCCCTGTTGTTTTGAACAATCCAACATGCCAGCTTTGGCTGGTGCCCCTTTATCCTTCTAGAACATCAACTAGGCAGTGGTGTTCCTTGCTTGCTGATGCTGTTTCTGATTTTACAGACCCCTAGCAAAAATTACTCAGCAAATTCTCAGCTGAAGAATTCAGCCCTTCTCAGGCAGACTACACTGATTTACACCAGCTGAGGCCCTGGCCTTCTATCTTTCCTGAAAATTCAGGATGACCCCTAAAGTTTATGTTTGTAAAGCCTTATAAAAACACTTTATGTAGTGAAGGTCAGTGTGCATCTCAGGCATTTTCTATTCCTGCAACACATACACAGCTACAGTTTTTAGTACAAAAATTTCCTTTCAAGACAAGAACAGCAAGACAAAGCAGGCATGAATCCACTGACCAACAGCTTCTTAGAAAAGAGAAAATTGCTCCATGGCATTCAAGGGATGTTTTGAATGAGATGATCAGAGTGGCTCAAGCTTAATACAGCTTGACATCATTAACTGTTAGTGTTGAACCAGAACAGCAGAGTAAGCTGTACTTATTGCTAGCCAGATAGTCTCCAATGGCCAAGGAGAAAATAATCACTAAAGGCAAGAGGAGATTAAAGTGAGGTGACAATATCAGAGTGCTCTTTTTCTACAAATTATAGATTTTCTTGGCAGTGCTCACAGCCTGTTTGTTCACTAGTACTCACAAGAGGAGGTATAATCCTTTTTCCCTTACCAACCAGTTTATACCAACCCATTTCCCTTCCATAACCTCAGCTGGAGTGGCTGTGGTCACAAGAAGTGTCAGACACACATCAGGAAGGGGCAATCCTTCTGCTTCACAGGTGACACCAGAGGTGCAGGACACAGAGGTTTATTTCCTTCAAGGGCACAACTTCCCCATCTTCTGCAACCTAAAGGAAAGAGAGGATGAGGCACAGTGAAAACATAAGAAAAGCAAGGAGGCAGCAGCACTGTGGCTCCCTCCCAGTCCTGCAAGCTTTTTGGACATGCTGCCACAAACCCCTCTCCAGGGAGACCCTTCCCAGACCACTCAGGGGAAATTTGTGAGAGATGGGGTCCCCATAGGCACCCCGGGGCACTGCTGCTAACACAAACCTGCACACAGATGCTGTCATTTGGCCCTGAGGCATCCTGGTAGGAATAAGAGATGCTGTGTTATGGTCCAAGGCCAGACTCTGCCCTCATCACCCCCCAAGACCACAACAGAGAAAATCAAGCTCCTGATTTGGAGCTCCTACTGGCTTGTGCAAGAGAAGCCAAGTCTGCTGCCCCCGCTCCTGGCTGCTCTGGCACATGGATATCTGTGCTTCTGGAGACCAGGTTTCCTATGGGACAGGCTGGAGTTAATTTGCAGTGCTGGCAGCAGACAGAGGGTCCCAAACCCACAGGTGAAACCTGATATGGTTTTTCATTAAAGCACGGCAGGGTTTTGTGCTAATGATGACAGCCACACACCTGAACAACTGCCACCCCCTTTTCTTGCAACTATTCTTATTTAGAAAAGAAAAAGGGAACCCAAAGAACTCAGAGCCTGTTGATTGTAAGTGCCTGTGCTGCTCACTCACATCCATGTCTGACCTCCACAGGGACTGGCTGTACTGTGCCTAACCACATGTGGTCAGGCAGCACTTTCCTTTTGTGCCAGAAGAACGATTCAGAAGGGGAATCAGCCCTTCTGCTGCATTTGCAAGCACAGCTCAGCCAGCAAACCTGGGGTTAAGAAATAGGAATGGCCTCCTGTAGCATGGCTAACATCCAGAGCATCCAGAATGCAGCTGGGGTTTTACTCCTCCAAGCTGGTGAACTACTGTCACCAGAGAAGCTGCTTACAGCAGAGAGCAGAAACAAAAATTCTACTTGCACGAGTGGTTAGGGAGGGAGATGAGACATGGACTGCCTCCACTTGGCTCTGTTCACAATGAGGGGTCTGTGTTCCCAAGTCCCCTGCACAGGGCTGAGATCCTTGCTTAAAAACTACAGGCTGTTCACAACACTTCCTGACACTGCCCAGTGTTTCCAAAGACAGTCTCTGGGTCAGGGCAATTCATCTGCAAAGGATGCAAATGAATTTTCTGAGAGCTACAAAACAGCTCTCTTTCTTGTCTGAGGAACTAAAACAATTTAGGTCCTTAGAGTGACCCTAGAAAGACAGAGCTGACTTTCAGAAATTTGGGCTGCATTGCCAAAAAAGACTGAGGCTCTTCACAGGGATGCAACGAGGCACACTCTCTCCTAGGCAGGTAGATATTTGGGTCTAATTGGCACCATCCAGTTGGCATCAGAAATAGAAGCTCTTGCTTAATGCCTGCAGTCAAAACATCTGCTTCACACCTCTTGGCCCTGGGACCTTGAGCCAAAATTCAAGTGCAGCTCTCAAGGGCAACATAAACCCAAGTACCTCCAAAAGTAGTAGACCAAATTAGGATTTCTGCATGCACAGAGCCTACACCATGACGATTTTTATTTCCAAAGCACAAACCTTTCAAAGTGTCTTAGAGGTGAGATATCCAGCAACAGGACATTTGTATGTTCATGCTTCTGTGACAGCAGTTTGCTCTCCATTAGGCGATTCTCACATGTAACACACCACTGGGCTATGAAGTTCATACATAAAGGATCTCCTTTCTGTAATGAAGAGTTATATTGAGGCCCCTTTACCCCTTCACCAATGGAAGGGCACTGCTTTTATGTCTTTCAGCTTTTATCCCTTACTAAGAACTTGAGGAGACAGTAATTCTGGTATTGGAGTGCCTTTTTTGTTGTTATTTTGCTTATGTAGCTTGTGAAGGGATTTCTGCTAAACTGAAGGAACCAAGCCCTCAGGATGCAAAAGCTCAGGGCAGGAGGTGGGTTGTAGCAGGCAGATTTACCTTCTCTAACCCACCTTCCCCTCTCTTTCCCTGCTCCTCCTTCACACAGAGTCCTCTGATCTGCTCCTTGCTGCTGGGACAGGCTTCTCAATGTCTGCTGCTGCTCACAAGAGCTTCTGGCCATTGCTTCACCAAGTGTCCCATCACTTCAACCACACCAAAGCACATTCCTCACACAAATCTATTCTTCCTTTTCCCTTCCTTACCCAGGGACTTGAACCCACCAGACACACAGGGGAAGTGAGAGATGCCACAGGGGCTGGAACACTGGGAAACCCACAATGCCCTTGAAGGGTTGGAGAACCAGGAATTCCTGGGCTCTAACTCCCTACTCACCTTCAGGTTTTGTACTTTTGGGCTGAACGCTTGGACTCCTCCATCAGATGCCAACCAAAAGCTGCTTGGCATCGCTGCTGTCATTGTTCCACATCCCCCTCTTTGCTGGTGCATCAGACCTGGTGCAGAACAATGCTTTGCTGCCTGCTGAAGCCACCTCCCCTCTCCACAGCCCCCTGCCAGCTCTGGCTCCCAGCGTGCCAGCTGTCACCCTCCGTGCATCCTTCCTGCCGGGATGCAGGAGCAGCAGCAGCGCAGGCACACGGGCACAGAGACGGGGAGAGAGAAAGGCATTTGGAGAGCCGGAGCGGCACCAAGGGAGCGGGAATAGCGAGCGAGGAGAGCTCTTCAAAGAGGAACATCAAAGCGTCAGAGACGGGCAGAGAGCTGGGAACGACAGATCTGGTTTAAAGAGCCATCTATCTCCCAGCTCTTGCTATGTAAATTACTCCTGATCGCTGCCTGCCGCTGCTGCCGGGCTAATTGCTGATGTCCTTTGGAAGCACCTCCTGTGTGCCAAGACACCAGGACTTGTGCCCTGCTCACGGTGTTGGTATCAGGGATGTTCCCCACCATGTGGCAGGGCAGTGAGCTCCTCCTGGGGATGGGGCTGGTGAGGGTGGAAGGCTGGCAACCTGCTCTTGGGTTGGCCCATTCTCCATCTGCCCTCCCTGGCTTCCAAATTTCTCCAGTTTTCTCACTGTGCTGTTACCCTCAGACATCCCATCTCATGGATCCCATCCCACCTCATGGATCCCATCCCACTCCGCCTTCCACTTCCTGCTCCTCCTTGCCTTCACCTGCAGCTCCCTCCCACCCTGGCCCCTTTCTGCCTGCCCAGCTGGGCACAGGGCTGCCAGAAAGGCAATTCCTCCACAGGCTGGCCAGCACAGTGGGGGGAAGTGGATGCTGGCCAAGGCTGGAGCCAGAATCCTTGGAGAGGCTGAGGGAACTCCCTGCTGGCCCTTGTCAGGTTTACAGCAGGTGATTATCCCAGTGGAAATGGAGTTAGAACACAGCATCCAGGACCAAGGAGGTGAATATTGTTTTTTGGAGTCTCTCAGGAAGCCTGAGCAAGGTCAGAGCTCCTTTCTTTGGAGAGATAGAACTGAGCACTTTGCCAGTGTCACTGCTTTGAAGTGAGCCAAGGCAAAGCTGTTCATCCTTTCCTTTCCCTCCCAGGAAGACCTTAGTCCAAGGCCAAACACACAGGCCCTTAGTGAGTCCTCCCTTTCTCTCCACCCACCCATTTCCTCTCTTTCAGCTCCAGTGCCTTTAATAAAAAACAGATAACTTACCCCTTTCTCACAAGGGCATGTTCCAGTGGTCACTTTCCCCCTTCCACATCTCAAGTGGATCAGCATGAGCTATGGGGTCAGAGGGGAGAAGCAGATAAATCTCTGGGGAAGGAGGGTTCCTGCAGGAAGAAGTGGAAGGACACAAGTTCTACAGTCTCTGGGAGTCTTCCTCATCCTTGATAAAAAATCAGAGACAATGGCTCACCCCAGCCCCTATGGAGAGTGGTGAGTTTGGATGCACAGCTCTCCCAGGGGTTAAGATGTATCACATTTCCTTCCCTAACTTCATCTGTCTCAGTGGAGGGAATGAGGTCCTGAATTCACCTCATGGGCTGGAAACGAGCATGAGAAATTGCAGCCCAAAGGGTCAATTTTCCAGAAATATCTAAGTACCCAGGAACAGGGGCTCGAAATGAAAGTGTCTCTTGAGCCATCTCTTTCCTTCACTGCTGTGGTGTGATAATAAGGTGCTTTTTATGTAAGTGACCTATTTTCCTGGGAAGCCAGTTCTCCAAGTGGGGAATTGGAAAATGACTAGTGCAGCAGTTTTGTACTTTAATATGTTTTCATTCTCTGTGAGCAACAAGCAGCTACTGTACCCAGAGGACAGAGGAACTGTCTGCTCTCATCAGGGATGCTCCCTGGTGCCCAGCCCCGACAGGAGGTGGGAGGCAGGCCCTTGCCATGTGCCATGCAAGCCCCTGGCAGGCAGAGTTTTCCCCTCATACCTGCTGACAGAAAAGCCTTTCCTCCCCTCCCAGCTGTTTTATATATGAAAGCTGCTAACATGAGGTTGGGGGAAGAAACTGAGGGGACAGAATTGCATGGGAGGGGAATGGGCTGCTGGCTGTGGGCTTTGGGATGAGTTGGAAAAGAGGAGGTCATGGCTGGTGGTGAGCCCTGGCTGCCCACCCACAGTAGCCACATGTCAGGGAAGGTGGCCAGGAATGCTGAATAAACAATGGGGTGTGGAAAGGAGGGAGGTATGGACATCTTTGTAGGAGGCTGAGCTCCAAAAAGACACAGCCTGCTGGCAGACAGGTAGGTGTGCTCCCAGTTTGGTGTAAGCCCAGAGCATGGCTTCAGGGCACAAAAAGGGTTACTTTGCCACATTCCCCAGAAATCAAGCCCAACTCACTGCCCTCATCTCCCAGCATTCTTTTGTGACCACAGAACACCAGAAATCAGCACTCTCATGCCCCATCTCTTCCTAATCTCCTAACTAAAACTTTCTATAGTCAGAACACTGCCCATGAACCAGCCAGGTGGCACAACCAGATGACACTCACAGGGAAGATGAAGCCAAATTTCCAAGGCATGAGAAGCCCTGCTAAGGCTTGGGGACATCCCATAACTGCTGGCAAGAGGGGAAGTGTAAAGGAGAGGGATTGGCACAAATGCTCTGTGCTGAACACCTGTAGTTCACTCCCACAGCAATTCTGGCTGAGGTATGGCTGCGTTCTCACACTTCCCCATCTGGTGCCTCTGCCTCCAATGCTTTGGCAAACACAGCAGACCCCCTCTGCTTAGGAGAGAAGAGGTATTGGCAGTCCCCCAGCATCATTCCCCAGACTTTTGGAGAGGAGTGAAGCCCCCTGAGAGGAGCCTTGACCTTCCTTGCCTCGTGCAACCTCTGTTCTTGCCCACTGCTGGCAGGTCAGCACGGGAGCTGCAGGATTCATGGCACTGTCCTCTTCCCCTCCACACCAGGAAACTGCAATGAGGCTTTGCCCAGCAGTGAAACAGTGCCAGAAATCTAATTCAGTGCACCCCCAGGGGAAGGGGGAGAAGCATGAATGTCTCTCCCAGAGGAGCTCCCTTCATACCCAGGCACGCGGCACTTACGCCCCGCTCACATGCTAAGGGTTCTCCCTTTGCTAAAAACTCACATTTTTAAAAATTAAAAGCCGTGATTCTGGCATGAGAGATGCATTCACCAGGGATGAGTTTCAGCTCACCAAGCTGCTGTGAATCAGTAGACCCCTTCGCCCCTAGGCATCAAGAGAGATTAAAAACCATTAGTACACTAGAAAGACAACTGTGGTTTAATCAAAACATCTTGGGAGCAGCTTATGAATACTGTTAGCAGGCAGTATTTTCTAGTGTATTTGTCTCTCATTAAGAAGAGCCTAGCTTAAGCAGCTTCCTTTTGAGTTTCTGCTTTCTTAGACTTGAATTTAATTGCTAGCACACAGGCCTGCCTGACCACTCGCTGCCTTCTGTTCCTCCTATATCCATCACTGCGTCCAACATTCCAGAATTTTAGCCATGATGCTGATTGTGTCCTCTTTTGTTTACTGGTTTCCTTCCCCTGGTATTTGCAATTCTAAATAAATTGAATATTTATTACCAGCTCGTCACTTTATGCCAAGGACTGAGCCTCCCCCAACACGCACACACATACCCAGATAGGATTCCTGGGGTGAGGGGCACCTTTCTCTGCTCTGCTCTGGCCACAGGGCTGGTCCCTGCAGCCCTCCAAGGGCACAGGGTCACTGCTGGGCTTGGTAGAGCTGGCTGCTGTAGCAGGATGCCCAAAAATAAACGGGTTTGCTGCTGGTACAGAGGAGAAGAGAGTCAGGAACTGGCTGTGGGCTGCAGGAGGCTATTGCTGGAGGGGAAGACCCTTCATTTCCAGCACTAGAGGAAGGGCTGCTTTTGCTCACTGGCCAAATGTTTCCTGCTGGCCTCTCCTCCTGGCTGAGCTGGCAGCACCATGCACAGGCTGGGAAAAGCCATGCTGGGAAGCAAGAACAGGCAGGAAGGGTAAGGATGTGTTCAGGGATGGCTTCACAAGGGAACAAGACTGGGAAATCACTGGGTTGTTGCTTCCCTCGTGCACTGTGCTGTAGCTTTCCTGCACATCCACGCACAGAGAAAACTGGGCAGCATCCAGCAAGGTGGCACCACCCTTGTGCCAGGCACCAGCTGATGGGTATCCAGTGCCAGGCTCCCCCTGCCATTCCTGCATCTGGCAGCTGCAGAGAGCCATCCTTCACTGCAACCAGCAGGGACCATGCCCAAACCTCTGTTGGGGGAGGTTGGCCCAGTGGGGTGCAAGTCACCTTCCTCCCATCCCTCTCGACTCCACAAGAAAGTGCACAAGCTAAATTCTTCAGAATTAAAATATCTCTTTTTCTCTCTAAGATTGACAACTAAAGAAACCTCCTCTTCCCAAACACAAAATAATGAAAAAACCTGCTTCCTAACTCTCCAAAGAATAGTAAACAGCATTCAGAGTAATGCTGCTGAAAATGGAACAGCATACTCTTCTGTCATCCTTTTTCTGACAGAATTGCCATGATTTTCACACCACTAGGCTAATATACACCATCTAACATTTGTCCAATTTTTTTTTAAATAACCCAATCATGGAGAAGCTTCCACAAGTTCCTCCAGAAGCTATTTTACAGCCTTGATCTCACCACTATGAAATTCTCCCATTCTTCAGTCTACATGTTGTTATTCATTGCTCTAGTTAGTCCCCCGCCAGATGTCCAAAACACCATCAGAGGACTGCTCACTTGCAGCACCTTGACATGCCACTGTGTGACTTCTGTGAAATATAGGACTGTGAAATTTAATCTATATGCCTGCAGCCCCAAGCCATTAAGAGCAGGTTGTAGATTTATAACAACACACTTTTTCTCCTTGTCGCTGGCCCAAGGACTCGGCGGCTGCACCTGCCCTGCTGTGACCCCTGGCTGCTGCTGCCTGCTAAGTGCTCGCCAGGATGGCTTGGGGCTCACTGGCTGGGATGCAGGAGGAGCAGCAAGGGGGTAAGAACTCTTGTAGGTGTACCTGTACCCCAGCAGGCCTGTCCTGTCTTCCCACACTGTGGTATCAGCCTGGAGTCCCTCACAGCACAGGATCACATCAATACCAAGTCTGGCAGTATAGTGGTGCTGATTTTTGGATGCTCTGGATGACCTGACAGCATGGCAGGTTCACACTGAGCCTCCTTCCCTGCTGAGAGACTCACCAAGCTCAACACTAACATCTCCAGATAGGGCTCAGCTCTGTGTGTCCATCCTCCTTAAAGTCACAAGACTTGAGAGGTTTGAGAGCTGCTGCAGCAGCGCTTTGGAACACCCCAGCAAATGGTGAATGTACAGGAAGTCAAACTTATGACACTGCTCATCAAAGAGGCTCTGGGTATTCAAAGTTCTCAGAGCTGGAGCTGGGCACCTTTCCTTCTCCCATATCAACCATAGAAGACTTTTTCCTCTACCTCCCAGGCTGGCATGCTGTGGGAGAGGTTGATCATCCCATAGAAAACCCAAGCTATAGTATTTATCAAGTTATAACCCTCCTTCAGTAGATCCCATCTCAGAAAATCAAAATCCCATCAAAATCCAGATCAGGGTAAGTCCCTGAGCAGTAGTAATGCCCCTGAGGTCTTTGTACTTTCTACCAGCAGAAAAAAAAAATCTTCTTCTCTTAAGGAAACTGCTTTTGTGCTAGTTTGCATTTTGCAGTGTCCCAAAGGGCCATGTGCTAGGCAGGAATTCAATCATTCAGAAATTGAGCATCTTGGGCATCAGTCAGGGCACAGGGAAGCTAGGGAGGAAAATAGAGGATGTTACATGAGTCCAAAAAGCTTTTAATCAATGCCAGTATGGAAGATCAGGACATGGGAGTGGTGGATCCCAGATTTCACCATGGCATGCCCTGGCACTCCCAAAACCTACCTGGCCTTGCAGGGCACACTGATGGACCTGCACATCCCAGGCCCACTGACAAGGCAGCACTGGCTGGGCAGATGAGCCTGAAATGCTTGGAAACCTCTGGTGGCCTCAGAAGCTGGGATTAGCCACTCCTGCCTCACAACACAAAGCATTTTGTCTAGGAATTAGGGGTGGCATGGGGGATTTCCAAAAGAGCCCAGCTCCTTGGAGGCACCATCTAATCTGCTGGTGGGCAGCTCCACCCTGCAGACCTCCTCTAATGAGAAAGCCTTCTGCACATTTCACAGATCTGCCACATGTAAACAACTAGGTCATGCCTGTAATCTCTTCATCTGGATATTAAAAAGCTTGTCCAAGTTTAAGCTTGGGGTGTGTCAGTCTTATTACTCCCAAGGGCTTCTGTTGAGTTTGGCAGGGGAAGTACCAAGGCTGCCAAGGTTAATGAGAACATTCCCAATGGCAGGTGAGTGCCTTGCTTTCCCTGCTTTCTCCACCCAAAACGTGCTTGCAGCAGAGCACAACTGCCCCAGTCCCAAACTGGGGAGCTGGACAAGCAGGCTGCTTTTTCCCAAGCACAGAGTGCTCTGAGTCTACAGAGAGGGACTCCCAAACTCCTGCCAGGAAGACAGAGATTTTTCTGAAAGAAATACTACCTGGCATTTAGCTGCAAAGACCCTGATTTTATCCGAGAATATAGATGTGTGTGAAGGTGTGGTGAGTGATAGTGTGTGAAAGCAAGAGTGCACTTTGTTAGCAGCCCAGCCTCTGGAAACCAGAGCCTGTGAGGGAGCTGACTCCAGCTTAATATTGCACAGCAAATTGAGGGTGCTTGTTGCACACAAAGCAATAATTGTATCTGGTCCAAATGAACTCAGCCATCACTCCAGGATATAGTTATTATTACTGTTAACAGAAGCTCACACCAGTTACTGCTCTGAAATGAACTCTTTCCTTCTCTCCTGATTGGATACCATCACTCTCTTGCTCCTAACAGTGCTTGCTTTCCACAACCTCTCTCCATTTTCTTTGCAACAAATACAGCTGCCTTGTTTTTTTGACTCCTTCCTCATGGCACTGATCAAGCTCACATTTCTCTCCCTCCATCCCACAGGCAGCCATGACCTCCAAAATGTGAAGCCCAGGCCTAAAATCAAAGCAGTGAATTTTTGCCAAGCAAATGTACATCCAGATGCCGTCACTCAAACACAAGGAACATCAGGCCACTGTCAGAAACCTATTTACAAGCCAGCAAGTGCTTATATCCAAAGGAGAGACTCAGAACAGTTTTCCCTACATAAATCCTGTGTTCTAGCATTTGGAATTTTATTGCCTATCGTGGTCTGCTAGATTAAGTCAAGATGTGCCTGCTCTACCATTATTCCCCAGCACAGTATTAATGTCACCCCTCACCGAAGAGGAGAGCACAGCCCCAGAGTTGAGAGGCCCCTGAGCTCAGTGGCTTTCTGGGGGACACAGAACAAGCTGGTGTCACAAACCCTGTGTTGGTTTTTCCCAAATGCAAAGCCTCACCTTCTACTTTTGAACATTCACCTTCAAACACAGTATTCTCTCTCAAGGAAAAGACACTAAAAGATTTCAGAAATCAACATGAAATCCTTTTCATGGTCTGGCTGAGATTCTCCTCCGAGGTACACGCTGACCCTGGCTTCACCTTAAATAATATATACATTTCCATAAAAGTTGCTGTTTCAGTGGTGCAGGCAGCTGTTTAAAGAGCAGCTGGCTGGTTTGCTCCATCAGGGAGCAGCACCAGAGTGGCTGATGCAAGCCTAGAGGGTGGATGGGCATTTTGGCTGGTGACAGCCCCTGCCTTGCCCCTTGGAGGTGCAGGTGGAGCTGGCACAGGGTTCACCTTCACAGAGAGGAAGCTGGTTTGGACATTCCTTGCCATGGCTCACAACCAGAGGGCAGTTTAGGACACAGACATCACCCGTCTCTGAGGCTGGGGGAGAGAAAGGCAAAAGTAGGTAGGCTGTCCATCAACCTACACAAAACACGGTCCCCAAACTCCACTCCTGCCCTCTCCCTGCAAGGGTAAAAAAGCCATCAGGGAGAATGGGAGAATAACCACTCTTCTGGCACCTCCACCACACAACACATGCAGGGAGCATCCACAAATGTTTGGGATGCACAGAGAAGCAGAGCACGTGCTGCTCCATCATTCCAGGCACAGGCACCCAGGTGCTGAAGCAGACCAGAGCCACAAAGCACCGCTCTGCCCATCCCAAAAGCGTCAACCCTTTCCCTACTGTTTTACAAACACAGGCGAGATGCAGAAGCACAGTCCCGAGTGTGGGATCGGCTCTGTCCCTGCGCTGGCCCCTGGGGCTGGTCCCCAGCTCGCCTCGCCAGTGACAGTGCCTCTGCGCCATCTCTTGGCAGCTGCATTTGCATTTCCTCCACTGCAGCAGCTTTTACAGCAAGAGACGGCCGGGGATGCTGGCCAGGAGCAGCAGCGGGGGACACAGAAAAGCAGAGCAGCAAGTATGAAACCGGCCATCCAGAGGGTGGAAAGATCCCTTTTTTTTGTCAGCTGATGGATAAGTGTCAGCAGCAAAGAGAAGAGAACATGGACCTGCATCTTCCCCTGTTGTGTGTAACAGGATTTGCATTTGTACAGGATGCAGGACATCAGAGCTACCCGTACCAGGCAGAGGAGCTGGGCAGGGAGTGCTGGACAGCAGAGGATGAGATCCTCACAGCTGGCTCAGGAGCCTCTGGGGGGAACATCTAGAAAGGAGATGCTTCTGAAACCTCTTCTCTCTCTGAAACCATGACTTTCCTAAGCTATTTCCCCTGTAAAGCAGAGCTAATGCAGCATGGCACCCCCTGGAACAGTCTGCAATTAAAACCCCAGGCTGCCCAAGCAAAGCCCTGACCTGGGACACGCCAGCCCCTGGCTCAAGAGCTGCACAGCAGCTTCGTCTGTGATTCTTCCTGGGCAGTCCTCTGCCTCCCCCAGGCTTGCAAGGGATACAACAAATGCCAGTACCTCGTGTCAGGGGCTCCCTCTGTCAGCTGGCAAGGCAGCCCTGCACGCCAGCCAAGTAAGTTAATCAGGCAATGCTTAGGGGACCATAAATAGTTCACAGCAGTGTGATTTGTCTGACTGCACGGGATAGATATGCCATCAGCCAATTTGCCCACGGAGTCATAAAGGAACCAGGCAGCCACAGCTGGAAAAGCCCAAGTGCAAAGTGAGGCCGAGAGAGGAAAAAAAAAATCCAGAGAAAAGACTGCAGCACTGACAGATGAGGATTTTGGCAGCAATCACTGTGTGTGCTTTGTGTATCTCACAGCATCATTGCAAGACTTAATTAAACAATAAGGGCCCTGGGAAGTTCAGGTGCTATGGGAGAAAAAGGTGATAGCACTGATCCTGTGACCACCTGAAATATGAGCTACTCCAGGGAGAAAAGGGGGAGAAAAGATCCATCTTATTTAGATCAGAGCAATGCCAATGGGCTTGACTGACATAGGAAGAGGAATTGCACCTCTGCTTCAAGAATATTCTTTATCTGCCCGTTTTGGGTACAAATAAGAGTAGAGAGATCATTTTGACAGCAGCGATGAGATTGCTCAGAAAATGAACCTGTGAAAATTGATTTCTGAGCTTTCTGTTAGGAGTGGAGAAGAAGAATAATTTCAGGTTGTCCAGAAATGCAGATTTTCCAGTTTGCTTGCTGACACGTACCATGAAAAAAATAAACACAGTGGGTTGGCTAAATCCTTGCTTTTGACACAGAAATTCAGTGCCATTTACTTCATTTTGAGGGCTTATGTTTTGTTTTGTGCTCTTTTTTTAAAAATCGTGTTTCAAAACAGAACATTATTTCAAAATGATAAAGGGAAATGTTTTGTTTAGGAACTGTGGGAATAAAACATTTAGATTGAAAAAAAGCCACCCTCCATTATTTAAACCCAAACTATTTGTTGCACTTTATATGCATTTGCAAATGTATTCAGTTGCTCTGAAAATTGAGGTGTTTTTTTTTTTTTTCCTTGCTGATAGCTGCTTCAGGGGGGTGGAGGGAAAATAGCCTATCTCTGCCTTGGAGTTCATTTGTTCCTGAAGCTCTTTAACTCAGCTGGAGTCAGAAATGTTCATCTTCACTGTGGGAATGACCAGGCTGTGCAAACAGCCTGCAGGCGAGGGGTGGCAAAGGTGCACTGCTCTATGCTTTGGCATCAGGAAGGCTGCAGTCCTGCTTTTGCTCTGGTATCCTAACATCCCAGCACATTAAAAAAACTGGGATTGCACAGACAGACCTGTTGGGAAAGCCTCTGGCAGCCTGGGAATGCTGTTTGGCTGCAAAAAGTGTATTTTGTCTGAACAGAGCAGCTCATCAGAGCTCCCCTCAGCACAGACCCCTGCCCACACCATTGCTGGGTGGCTTTGTCAGGAAAAGCAGCAGCCAGGTTTGAAGCCCAGCTCCAGGACACAGTGATGTTGATCCAACACCCCTTCCTACCAGGAGAACAGCATTTCTTTTTATGGAAATGGTCTTCAGCACTTATCCAACATTTCTGCTGCTTATTCTACTTTTGCACTTCTAATTAAGCTCCTTATTAAAGCAATTAATTCTCCAAACACAAAACTGCAGCGAGTGAAAATTATTACCAACCGAAGGCTGTTTGGTGGAGTGTGGTAAATGAGTCGTGGAGTACTGTAGCTTAATCCTGGTCCCCACGGATAAGGATTGCTGGAAGAAAGCCTTCTCCCACTGCTGGAAGGGGTTTTTGCTGGGGCTCAGCAGGTGACAGGAGAAAAGAGAAGCACAGACACACCCCTCCCCTGAGAGCAGCACTACAGGAGCCTCCCAGACTCATCCTTGACAATGCAGCCCAGGCATCCTCTTATTCAAGGAGTGCTGTGTACATTAGGGTTTAATAACAAGCTCGAGATTTAGGACTCCAGGGCCTGAGGGCTGCTCGTCTACATTAGCATAACAGCCATGCAGAAACAGACAGGGGGCCATTCCTCCCTCCAGGAGCCTTCTCTTCCTCTCCACACCTGCCTCTCCCCAGGCTGCCAGCTCTTCTAGACCTCACCCTGCCGGGAAAAACTAAAGCTCCTTCTTTCTCTATTTAGGTGTGATTACCTTTTAGAACATAAGGAGTCTTTGCCCTACAAATCCACCATTCCCAAAGGCAGGCTGTGATAAACCTTACCCTTCATTCTGGTCTGCTTCAAAAGAAAAGGGGTGGGGAAGAAAGAGTAATACAAGAAGGATAAGAAGGAGCTGAGGCTGACAAGCAGCTCACCTGGCACAAGGAGGGCAGGCACAGCACTGACTGCCTGGCTTAGAGCATCCCATGATCTGCCTGAGCCACAGGGCACTAAGAAATATTTATAATACCCGGGTGACAAATGTAAGAAAAGTCTTCTTCCCCTCATCACCCTCTTGGCACCCATTATGTGGTATTCACTAGTTCATTTTTTAGGGCAGACCCACTTAACCATCTAAAGTTTTCTTTGTCTTCCTTAAGCATCTTCCTCCTCACTCCAGACCTGTTGGAATGAGCAAAGGATCTTTCCAGGTAACCACAGGGCCTATCAACAAAAAGGGGTGAGGACAAGCTCCAGCACTGCTGAGCCAAAAGCAGTGCTAGCAGCTATCCTTTAGCTTCATCCATCCCTTCCCCAAAGCTTTGGTTCTCTGCCTCCACTGCAGAGTAACCTCCAGTTGGCAAAAATCCCTTTCCCCCCACACAGCTCCATTTTCCAGGGGGACATTCCCTGCTGTGGTTTGGCAGTCCCTGAACTGGAAGTTGACTCAAGGCTGATTTGTTGCTAGTCCAGAGCAGTGTTTCCCATCCCTGCCTCTAATCTTTATCCCCAGCTTTACTTTCTCCAGTACCTGAACACCAACAGCCTACAAAGGTCCCATCACCCAAATCACTTACTTTGTCACAGCTCTGCTTCTGCACCAGCTCAGGTGTTGTCCCACAGAGAGGGGTGGATGCCATGTCCTTGTACCAGCCCAGGGCTGCTATTTTGATTATCACACACACAAGACCACTGCAGAAAACGTGTGTTTTCTGCCAGGAGGGAGCCCCTGCTCTCTCTGTGCATGAGTACATTAGAATGGAGTATTCCAGTGCAAGAGACATAAAAGGATCACCTAGCACCTAGTCAGCTGCCTGACCACTTCAGGGCTCACCAAAGGCTAAAGCATGTTATTGAGGGCATTGTCTAAATGCCTCTTAAACACAAACAGGGATGGAGCATCAACCACTTGAAGGAGCCTATTCCAGGGCTTGACTGCCCCCTCTTTAAAGAAATCTTCCCAAGGCCCAGCTGAAATTTCCCCTGGCACAGCCTTGAACCCATGACAGGTAAATGCTTTACTCCCAATCAGGCTACAAGCCCACATGCCTTTTTTTATATTGATTAAAGGCTTTACACTGGTTAGTGCCCTCACCTGTCAGCACTGCCACACCCAGCACCACATGCAGAGATGAATTTCTCCTACCTAACCATCAGTATTTCATGACAGCTGCTGTTTTCTCCCTTCTCCTGCTTTTACCTTAGCTGCAAACACAAAGCACTGCCTTTACCCTACAGCACAACCACACTGCCACCAGGGCACAGCAAAAGGGGACACATCTCCAGAGATTAATAGGCCAGTCAGGAGCAGCTATAGCTCCTAAACCCTGTGCAAAGAGCTCCAGAAAGACCCTTTCAGCAGGTGAAATTCTCCTCTGGATTTCTCCTCCTCATTCAGAGGAAAACCAGGCTGGCACACAGCTACCACCTCACAGGCAGACAGCCACGTGTGACACACTGTGCCACGTGTTCCCTCTTGTTCCAAGCACAGAAACAGCACATCCTATCCAATTTTATGGCCATTTCTGGGTGCCAGCCATGGAGCAGTGGTGTAAGGGAAAGGCTGCAGAAGAACAGGCTGCAGAAGGGCCAAACTGGTTTCCAGCTTCTAGAATTCCTGGCTGGAGGCTCACCTCATGCATCAGCTGCAGGGTGGTGAGGGGGAGCTAAGCTGCACAGAGTCTGCCTGCTATTAGTGTTGCTGCTTTCCACTTGCATTTGAGACCAAAAACTCTGCTCTGCTGCTTGTTCTACTCACATGCTTTGGGCTCCTCAGGCAAGCACAAGATGGGCAAGTCTCTGTGGAGTGCAGAAGGGAAGCCTCTCAGGCAGCTCTGGCTAGAGCATGGGAAAGGGGAGGCTTTACAAAGCATTAAAAATGCTTTTCTAATGTATGAAAGCCTGTCCAGTCTGTGGCCATTTGGATCAGCTTGTGGCACGCTGGCACTGTCCTCCAGCTGCTGCAAGCAAAAGCAGGAGGGAGGAGGTGCCAAGCCCTGGAGCCTTGCAGTCCCCTGTGCTAGGAGGCTGAGGTGACAAAAGCCAGCTCAGGGCAGAGTCATTAGAGAAATTTCCCGCTGGCATTCCCTGCCATGCAGCACGGATGGCTCACACTGCAGTCAGCTCTTCCCTGGCTTGCAGGGCCAGTGATGAGGAGCACAGCCCCTCCCAGTGCTGTGCATGCAGGAAAAGGGCTTTGCTTTCCTTCTGTGCCTGCAGCTCCCACAGTTGCTAAATTTGTGGACAGAATAAGACAAAACCTGCCTAAAATGCTCCCAAGCCACAATTCTCTCCTGTCTCTTTGGTTCAGCAGTAGCAGCTGCAGCTCCAGATTTCCATACATGGCTCCAGCCAAAGCCAGACCTCCAGACTCTTTCTTTGAATGGTTAACCAGTAGAGGGACTTCTCAGAAATGCATTGCAAGTGTGAAGTTCCTCCACAGTTGACTCTGGCATGCTGGGGGCCTCTTTCCCATCAAGGTTTGAGTAATCCTTGCTTTCTCACCCCAAGCAGAGCCTGAGCACAGCAGCAGGGGATCTGCCTCTCCCAGGTGCCCCAGAAGTTCTGAGCTCCACCTGCCCCTCGTGTGTCCTTGAGCAAAAGATGGCAACTTCCAACCCTGACATCAATCCAGGGGTCTCTCCCATTTTGGAGGAATTCAGGAGGTTGACACCAACCAAGGGACTGCTGTGCTGGATGTGTCAGGGCTAGGGAAGGCAGTGCATTTCTTCCACTGCCAAATGGATGACCCTATTCTAAGGCTGCCACCAGAGAGGCTGATGCTAGAAAAAAACTCCTTCAGCCAAATAATTCCACTCATCTGTCTGTCAGGAGAGGAAAGAAAGCAGCAAAACACTTTGGGAAGCCAGCCAGGCAACTGTCATAGAGCAAACAGCTGCCTGGCTCTCCTCCAGTGACAAAAACACAGCAGCCTTGGCACAGGGAGGAGGAGGAGGAGGATGTAGTGTGAGCCAAGCAACAAGCATTGCTTGGTCCTTGGTGTTTGCGGGGAGCACTGGGCTCTTCCAGGTGCTGCTCTACCCCCAGGTGAATGTCCAAGAGCAGAGACACATCAGTGCTGAGGCAAATCCCTCCCTCTCTCCCTCCCTGGTGCCCTGCCAGGGCTCTGAGGAGCCATGCAGAGAGCAAGGCAGCCCTTGTGAGAGCAGCCAGGCAGCAATCCTGGGGGTCACACCGCCCAAGGAGAGGGTGAGCCTGGCATCAGCTCCTCTACTGAAAAACAAGAGTGGAAATACCAGAGCAGCACCAGTGCCTCCTGCAGCAGTGCCTCCTCCAAGGGCTTCCCACAGCATCTGCACATGCTGAAAAACCAGGAGGCAAGGGGCAAGCATCCCTGAGGCAGGCAAGTCCCAGCAAGTGACAGGATTGTGCCCTCTACAGCTACTGCATAGGGAAGGGGGTGGAGGAAAGGTGGCCAACCCAAACCAGCTGCCATCCTTTTGTTTTCCTTTAGCTGGTTGCCTCCTCACCATGGGGAAGAAGCAGGAGCAGCCAAGAGTTCTTCATGAGACTCCCAAATAAGTGCTTTACTATAACTCAGAAAACAAAGAATCACTACTTTGGGAGGTAAGGCACTCATCTTTCATCAGCCTGTGATCTCCCACAGCTCTAATTGACCTCAGCAGAAAACAGGGATGTGCAGCACTTTAAAGAAAAAATCACGCCTCTGTGTTATCCCAGCTATTCCCAGGAGAGGTTATAGCCAGAGAAATTTGGTTGTTCACACATACCCACAGGAGGTTTGTGGCCACAAAGACATTTCTGTTGGGTTTTTGCATCCTCTTTGATGTGCACTTTTGGGTCAATGCACACCAATCTCCTCCAGGTCCCCTTTCATCCTGCAGGAGCCAGGGAACCACTTCTGATGGGAGAAATCAGTTGAAAATTATTCCAGAAAGCTGATATCTGTCTGCACTCTGGACCCACTGGGAAAATGGGACCCAGCAGGCATCCCAGGAGGTTTGGTGCTGCTCCTGGCTCTTACTCCTTGCTTGGCATTTCTTTCCATTGCCTAAGACCTCCCTGTTGCAGAGGAGGTTTGAAGCCCTTCAGCTTTAGGCAATGCCAGCTGAATATTGAGGCTGATTTTCTTTATATAGATTCTGTTTTTCTCTTTCTATTAATGGTCTCTGGAAGCTCCCAGGCCAATTGTTTGAGAGCAGATTTCATAGCTGCATGTGACAGTAAGGAGAGAAAATATGCTAATACATTCCCAAGATGGGAAGAGAAATGCCAGGTCAGGCTGTGGGAAAGGAGAAACAGCTGTGCACAGGCAAGGAGAGCAGGTCACCACCATGCCAGTGGCACACCTGGTTAGGAGGGGGCCAGGCTTTGCTGAGCTTTCAAGAACAGTGTGGCTTTCCCTGGTGCAAAGAATGGATTTATCATGGAATGAGTGTGGAGGCACGAGGGAATGACAGATGCTCCCGGTGAGCTTGCTTGGTCTCCATCCTTGTTGGCTGTAGGCACTGGAGTGAGGCACAGCTGGTGACAGGATGGTGTGAACACCTCATGTGCCTGGGGATGGCACCTGACATCATCTCAGACTCAAAGGAGAGAAATGCTATTCCCTGCACCTCAGAAAGGCAGCACTGAGGTGGAGATTAGCTGCTGGGAGAGGGTGAAATCAGACAAGAGGTTTCTGGACAGCTTTTGGGGGTCAGATGGCTGTTGGGAGAAGGAAAATTGGAGGCTGAGCTTTCCCCACACCTCCTGGCTGCATTGTAATTCAGAGAAACCTGAATCTTCACACACTTCCCAATCAGATAATCCACGGGTTACACGCATGGAGGCACACCAACATCTCCTCTGGTTTCAAGGAACTCAAAAGGTGAAATTGATTCTGCATGTGCAGGATGTCATGTTTTCAATCTCTGCTTATGTCTTGTTTACCATCCAAGCCCTGGGAAGCACACAGCCTCCTCATTGAAAAGCTCTTCTTCCCTCACATCTTCATTCATCAAGCAAGCTGTCGACAGAAGCCTGTAAGCACAAAGCTCAACCACAGCAGTGGGCTTGGAACACTGCTTTATTTTTAGAAAAAAAACCCCAAAAACTTAAAACAGCCATATTCCTCTGGAGAACTGACTCTAGAACCATTACTAGTAAAAGCTGCCTTGAAATAAAACCGTCTGTAATGACGGTATTTAACAGCAGTTTCAAGAGCCCAGTGCTCTCACAATTTTATCAGAGGGGAATGCATTTTTGGGGAAGGCATTCAGGGCCAGTGAAGGACTCCAGGGCAAGCAGCATAACTGGCCTTAGCTTGCCTGTCACTGCTCACAGCAATCTGTGATGCCTTTGCTCACAGGACCCAGCATTTCCCCTCTGGCTCCTCATAATGCACCGAGATCTCCGATTCCTAAGTGGTTTGCAATGCACAGTTCTTTTTTCTCAGTAACTCTCTCATTATAGGCCAATTTCAACTTATAAATTCATTTATAAGCCAGTCCATTTGTGCAGACCGTCTTGCTGGAGGCAGACTTCTGCCTTTCTCCATCTCCCTCCCTCCCTGCTTCACTGGAGCCTCTAATAAGGACAAGTGTGTGTGAATCCGGGACACCTCTGGTCTGCTGCTTGTGTGGGGCAGAGGCTGGGGCCAGGCACAGCCTCATCCAGCAGGACAAACTGGGGAAGGGGCAGTGTGGCTGTGACTGGGAGGTGTTCTTGCTGCCCAGCTAGATCAGGGTACAGGCAGCAGAGAGGATGGTGGTTTCTGCAAACAGCTGTGCCCAGCCCCTGCTGCCAGATCACGAGTCAGGGATGTGCTCCTCCATGTGAGCCCACAGGTCCCTCCCAGGGAGCAATGCCAACCCCAGGACACCTCCCAGCAGGCAGAGGAAGGGCTTGCTTCAGTTCACTTCATCGTTCCCAGGACCCTCCCTATCCCATGGCCCTGGGATGCTTTCCCGTTGTTAACGCAGCTTTGGATCAAGAGTGTTTGGGCAGCAAACCAGGGACTGGGACAGGAGTGGCCACCACCTCTGGGCAAGGAGAGACAAGAGAAAGGGAAAGGATATGAAGGAAACCCAGCAGCAAGAAAGTAGACCTTGCCAGGCCCAAGAAAAGGCAGGGGCACCTTCTCCAAATGTGAATGGCCCCCACCCTCAGCTAAACCAAGTGAACCAGTGAGGGGTCACCAGGTGGACCCTAGCTGGAAGCTGACTCCAGGTCCATAAAAATGGGCCATCATTCACCTCTGCCACTGTACTGCTGAGGCCACACTGGCTGCAAAGCAGTGACCAGGAGGAGGAGGGGTGGGGGGGGGTGAAGTAACAATAGGACAAAAGAGAATGGCCTCAAGTTGCGTGGGGGGCAGCTTTAGTGAAAGAGCCAGGAAGATTAAAAAGACTCACCTGGGTGGGGAGGAAAAGCCTGGTTAGGAGGGGTGAATTCATGCTGTGGACAAAGCCAGGCACAGAATGTGGTGAGGGCCAGGGAAGGCATCTGTGCTGGGCCAATCTCACACCCATTGCACAGCAATGACACAACTGTCACATGGCCATCACATGGCAATCACACACTAATCATTAGCTTATCAAGCCCCAATCATGTGATGATCATGCCTTCATCACGGGATGATCACAAGCCAGTCGTGTGCAGAACAGGTGCCAACCACACACTGATCAGGTGAGATCATTACCCATCATGTGTCAATCACCCATCACCTGTCAGTCATGAGCCATTCACGTGATGATCACAAGAAGATCACACAAAATCCAAGAAGATCACACAAAATCATGTAAGGATCATGCAGCAGTCATGTCACCATCACATGGACCGCTCATTAATTACATGATCATCACGCAGCTATCGCCGCTGGGTCTGCAGCTGGGCTCGGTCAGCCTGTCGGTCCTTCCCAGCCGAAAGGACGGGGAGATTTTGGGCTCCCCGGCTGGGCGGCAGAGCAGCGCGGGCACAGCCCCGGGAGCCGCGGCTCCGTGTCCCGGGAAGCCCCAGCAGATGGTGCCAGACTGTCAGGAACCCTCCGGGAGCCCGGCCCGGCTCCGCCGCCCCTGCTGCCCGCGGCTGCCACGGGCACGGAGCGCTGGCGGATTTTGGGATGCTGCACCGAGTGGCAGGAATTCTTCGGAGGCTGCAGGAACATCGGCATCCACCTCCTCCACTTCAGCCAGCACTCCTTGGCCAGCATCTCGTTATTTCCAACCTTTTTATTTTTCCACTGCGATGTTTGCTCCTCGGAATATCCAGAGCAATGCGGTTCCCCCTTCCCTCCTCTTGGCTGACTTTGCTTTGGGCAATTTATCTCGATCCTCAGTGTAAAATTTTCCTTTGCACCATTTCATCCTATTATTCCAGAATGAATCAGGATCATTTCCATGTCAAATGCCAGCAGAAGAGGGAGAGTTTCATTGCTAAGGCAGTTCAGAGATTTTCCCCTGAGCTCAAGCACAGGGACAACAGGGTCCTCCTGCTGACCCTGAGCTTTTTGGAGGTACCTCGGGCTCCCACAGCACTGATGCTTTCCCACACCTCTTTGTGAGCAGGACTGTGCCAGAGGGTGGTGGAGATGCAGGGAGTTGTGCCATATCAAGGACCAGCTGCCTGGAAAGCCACACAACAACTGGGACAACCAGAGGGGGTACCTTAATAGCCAGCAGACAACAAACTCATGGGCCTCAGACCCCAAAAATCAGGACATGGGGATGGAAAACTGCTGCCCTCAAGCATCCACATGGGCTTTGTTGCTCCCAGCTGCTGGTGATGCAGTCACAGCTGAACAAAAGTCAGCTTTTAAATTACAGAGCAGAAAGCCCACCCATTCCTCGTGTACATCCAGCAGCTAAGCTCTCCAACATGTTATTAAATCCATGACACCACTGTTACAGGAGCCTGGGAGAGCTGAGTGAGCAGAGCCCCCTTGAAAAGCAGGGTTGGGACCAAGAGCCAATGCTCCAGGAGGGGACTTGGAGCTGGAACCTGAATGTGGGAGCTGTCTGGCAGAGAGCTGCCTGCCCAGCTTTGCCTTCCCTAGCAAGCATCCTCATCTTCCTTTTTACTCCAGGTCCTCATGCAGGGAATTGTATCAGCAAACCCTGCTCTCTGCTCTGAGGGCTTGTCCCAAACCTGCTGAGGACCTTTCCCAGTCTGACAACCAAACTGCTGCTGCTGGAATGGGCCAAGGAGCACAACAGCCCCAGCCCTGTCACACACAGGAGCTCTTTTCTCTCTGTACACACGTCCAAGCAGAACCATCTCCTCCAGCAGCCCACTGAGCAGCCCCTCCAGCCCTGACCTCAGGATGCAGCCACCTCACCTCTCCCCTGCCTCGCCCCTACAGGCACCAGCATCCATAATGCTTTCCTGCTTTTGGGGGGGAATGCAGGTGCTTCAGCCTTGCTTTATGGACATCCCTGTCCCTTCAGGAGGTTGGGGCAGTGATGCCTCTGTCAGGGTCCCCTCCAGCCCCTCCTGGATGACACATTTTAAGTGCTTGGCAGCTGCAGCCTGTGCACGCTCCTGTGTCAGTGCAGGCACCAGCCTGGCTGGCAGTAGTGCCCCCCAAAACAATGTGAGGTGTTTGCAGCCACCCTGCAGCTGCCAGCTCAAAAGCAGCCCTGGATGAAGCCTCACTCCAGACAAGGCTCATTTCCAGGCTGGTTTTATCAGCAAGGAGGCCTGAGAGAGCGTTTTGCCCCTCCCCATGGATGTGTTCTCACTGGCCTTTCTTCAGGTTGCAATGAAATTTAATAGAAAAGGTTGCAGTCTCAGCTGTATTAAGGTCCCCCTGACTTACATCCTATATTTCCACAAATGTGGGTAAGCAGATAGAGGATTGAGACCCCCACCATCACAATGTCCTTTGCTCAGCTGCCACCAGGCAGCTACAGCTCTCCAGGGCACAGTTAAGTACATCTTCCCTCCCCACAGGAGCGTTTTTAATCAGAGGCTTCAGCTTGTTCATTTCTCTCTGGGTCACTGCCAGCAGTGGGACCCTCAACCACAAACCATGACCTCTGTGTTGCAGTGAGGAAAGGTGAGACATCACCCAGCAGGAAAACACTCAAGCTTGAACATTGCCACAGTAGAGGAATCAGGAGCAGGAAAATTGAGGACACAAGTGTGATTTCACATATTTAACCTCCTGATAATTCCCTCTGTCTGTATTACTTCTCAGCTTCCAAATCCTCAGTTTTGCTCAGAGAGAGGGAGATTTCTCTCAAGGCTTTAAATCTTGGGATTATATTCCTAGGAGATGCCAGTCCAGGTCACACTGATAGGCTGTCTAGCCTCCTCTCCCACTGTAGCCGTGGGGAAGAGCACATAGGGTCAAGCCCTCCTGAGTTCTGTCCCCACCATCCTGCCACAGCTCCCATCCTCTCAAATCCATGGGTGTGAGAGGGTATTTCCCATCCCTTGGAATACCCCAATCCTGAGCCTGTTGTCCTCAAATGCCTCTCACCCTGCCCAAACCTGCTGCCTACCTCCAAGGGGCACAGGTCCAGGACCTGCTGCATGAAGGTGTGATTCTTCTTGTAGCTTCTTACAAAGAAGTGCAGGAATTCCAGTGAGTGGCTGTGCTGCAGGGTTGGGTGAACAGCTCCCTGTTTGCTGCCTGTGTGGCTTAGCAAACCTCGTTTGTATTCCTTGACAGCCTCCTCCTCTTCAAAAACCGAAGTATTTCCACATCCCTCAGCTTTCAAAGGACACAGTTAAGGTTATGTGAGCCTAACCTGCATCTCTTAATGTGCCAATATAACCATACCTAATTCCATACTCTTGCCTTGGTATTCAGGTAGTGGCCCCAGGTTGAAGGCAAAGAACAGATCCAAGGTGACCAATGATACACATCTGTGGAGATATGAGAGGACTCAGTCTGAAAATCACTGTACAAACTGGTGTAGCTCTGGCATGCCCCCAGCACCGTTAACCAGGAGACAGCTCTAGGTCTAGCACACAAGTCTTTGACTGTGAGGACATAGGAGGTTTTAAAAGAAGTGAGATAAAGCCATTCTGAGCCCTGCTGCAAGACTGGAAGCATGGCATGAAGAGCTTGTGCTGGTGTAAGCACAGTTTCAGTTTCTTGCAGTTTGTGTTGAGGCTTCCTTTCACACCACAGGGCTCTCTCATTGCAGGTAGCCTGACATTTCTGGAGCAAACAAAGGCAGCAGTGAGCATTAGTGCATACATAACATGCTGGAGATATTGTCTGGATCTCCAAATAGGTTACATGAGGCAATTATGAAACTCTGAGCTGGCTAGACTCCTATGACAACGATAAGCAAGAAAAAAACACAGTAGCTTGTTGGCTTTTCTCTGCACCTCAGGCCTTTGAATGGACAGTGGTCACTTCACAGTGGTCCTTTCCTGGACAGTCTTCAAAAGATTTTGCCCATCCTTGATGAGTTCAGCCTGCTGCAATGATATCTTTGATAAGGAGACAACTCTCTCACCTTTTTTCTGGGCTGGTATTTTAAACAAAGGTGTTTCATGTGTATGCAGGGTGTGGAAGAGAAGCAGAGGGGACAAAGAGAGGTGTTTGTGCAGGGCTGGTATAAGAAATTTACCCTGGCAATGAAAAGTAAATGTGCATGACACAGCTGAAGGCAAGCTTGTGTGTTAACAGACAGACAGGAACACAAAATGAGATGAAAAGTGAGCTAAAGAATATAAACACCAGGGAGTTCACAGCACCCAAAGACATGGTGTGAACCTATAGCAACTGCTCCTGCACCTGCTGGACAATCCTGGTGGGTTCAGCCCTCCCTGGGAATTCATGAGTTCTGAGGATCTGAGTGCCTCCAACAGTGAAAAGTTTTTAAAAAATTTGCAGCCAGAATGCTGCACTTGAGAAAGGGTCAGGAAAAAAAACTATCCTGGGGTCATGTCAAAATTATATTAAGAACCCCTAACTTTTGTAACATCAAGCTCCAAATTAGCCAACTCCCCAGCTCAAAGCATGTGGAATCCCCTCCTGTCCTTGGAAGGGGAGCACCCCAGGGAGAAGCAGATTAAGAAATCCTTAGAAGCACTAAGGAAGCCTCAGCAGGCTGCCAGCAGCAGGGATCTACCTTCAAGGGCACCAAACTTTTCTGCCTGGGGTAAACCAGCAGGTCTCAGCCTGAGGGCAGTGATCAAGAAGAGTGATGCTCTCTGAAGCCCAGAAGAGAGATGTGGCCAGTTCAGGGTGTGCTGTGCTTGCCAGGACCATCAGCCTGCCCAGGATGAGCCCAGGCTCCTCCCAGGTTCCATGTGAAGGGTGAGCACCCCATCACTGATGGCCCAGCTACCAGTGCCTTCAGTGGAGAGAGGTTTTCTGTACAGACACACAGCTTTCTCAGTTCACAACCACAGACTCTCATCCCTTTTTTCCAGAAACAGATGTGTATGCTGAAGCTGAGGAGGTTTGCCAACCAAAACAAGCAGGGCACCTCTGGCCTCGGTGAAGCACGTGGCTGATGGCCAGCAGTACATCAGAGAAGTGAAAGCTGTCATTACCTGATATTCCAGCAGCTCATGATTTAACTTGCTTTCTGCTCGCCTGAATTCAGCCCGCTGCAAATCATAAACCCACAACCTCAGCCAAAACTGAGGGATTTGGAGGAGCTTGGGTAACTCAGGAGCTAGCAGAAAACCTGGGGCCAGCACAGAAACATGACATACAGTTCACTTTGCCCATGTGTAAAGTCAGCCACACCCTAAGTGTCCCTGCAGAAGCCCAGGGGTGCTGATGAGCAGCTCGAGGTGGGGAGAACCCCACATTCACATGCTGGTGTAAAGCCAAAAGAGACAACACCACCGCAGCACAGATGGCAGGAATAAGGGGGAAAAAACATTTTTCATGGCCTTGACAGTGACCCAGAGTCCCACCACAAGAGGAATTGCTTTGGAAAGCACTCTGGCTGGGGATTTATGGGCAAACATGACTGTATATTTCGCAGTACATTCTTATGGCCTCATCGGTCAATAATCTACATTTAACTCAGTCCCTTCAGAGTGTGATGGGCCATAACGCTTGTGAAGCAGCTGCTACATGCTGAAATAATAATCAAGGAAGCAGAGGGCAGAGCTGATAATTGACTCTGCTAATGTGCAAGTCGGGACTTTGAGTTATTGATCAGATATGCTTCAGTGGCTCAGCAAGAGCCTGATCCTCTGTGCTTGGAGGTTATCAACTCAGATGTTACCAAGAAGGGGGTACTCTCTTCCCCCTACATACTGCTTTTTTGGGTTGTCTTTTATTCTGGATTTTTTCCCAGCTTTTCCCCTGGGACTGGTCTAACATAGACTCCTGACATTGCCTGGCAGAGCAGTTTTGTCCCCCATCCAGACATATAAATACATAAAGCTGAGGAGGCAACAACTTTCACCCCTTGGTACCACTTTATAGCACCATCCTGGGCATAGGTACCCCTTTGAATCCATTGCTTCCTCCTTCAGGTCTTCCACCTACCTCTCCTCACTCTTGAGTGACCTCCTTGAGCTTCACTGCAGCTTTGGCATGGTTCTCCCTGTCCCCAAGGCATGTCACTGACACTTCATCCCATGCCAGCACTGACCCCCTGCTCACCCATGTCCTGGCCAGAGGCAGAGCCACAGTGATAACCTACTGCCTCTGATGTTGGCCAGACGTCTGCAGCCACACCTTGAATGTGTGCTTGCAAAAAGCCTGCCAAAAAAGGTAACTAAGTTATGTCAGGCTGTTCTTCTTTTCAGCTGGTTCACTGCTTTGTTCAGACTCGCACGAATGCAGGAAATGTGGTTTCCTTCTGCAGAATCTCTGCAGGTTGCACCTCCGAGCAGTCTTACCCATGTAAGCTTCATGGCCAATTCTCCTAATTTGCTAGGCATTGCATTCATTTGCATGCATGTCAAACAGGCTTGTAATTCTCCAGATCAGCCCAAGAGCTGATAAAAATGTGAATAAAACACTCTCCATCTTTTTCTTTTTTTTTTTCTATTTTTTTAAAAAGCGTGTGTGGGGCTCTCTCCTCAATGAGAGAAATATTTCTTTTTGAGATATGGCCCTTTCATCCTCATGTTCCTCAAGACCTCTTGGCTGTAAACCATCATAACCTGGAAACTTAATGACACTTACTGGTTGTTCCAGCTCCTCCTCTCTCAGTCTCTGATGCTTTCTGCTCTTGGAGCAGAAAAAGGAAAGATCTGAGTAAGCACCTCCAGAGCCACCTCCATAGTGGATACTCATGTGAAGGAATTAATCAGCCCTTCAAGAACATATTTAGTTTCCTTAATTGCTCTCTTTTAAGTACAGGTGACTCAGTGTTCAAATATTTAAGCAGACTTCCCGGTATGGGTTACTTGGGAAATCAATGTTTTTACACCTCTAGGTTTCTGCATGCTTAAACTCATTTTGATCTTCTAAGAGTGGGAAAAAATGTTGTCCAGTGAAGAGCATGAAAAGCTTAGTCTGAGTTGTCCAAAACCAGTTGTGAGATGCTTTGAGCAAGTGCTTTCAGAACAGTCTAAGAATTTGGTGGAGAAAAGTAAAAGAAGATTAAGTGACTGAAAGTTAGAGTGAGGAAAGCCATGTTCTCTTAGCTGGGGGAGGTGATTATCCACTGTAGCTCACTCCAAGAGGAGAGCTGGAGACTCTCCATCTTAACTTCTCCCTCGCTGCAACATTATTGAGATCTAACACAGGGTATCCAAGTGAAAAGCCAAAACATTCTGGAGGTCTTTGCAGGCTACCCAAGACCCAAAATCTGCAAGCTCTCAGTAAAAGATTTTGAAAGGTGACTGAGTGAGAAGTGATGTGTGGCCTGGGGCGGAGGAACAGCCACAATGCTGAGCTGTCTGTCAGGGGCAGCTGTGAGTCCCACCACAAGGGACAGCTGGTGGCTGTGGCAGCCAGGGGCACTGGGGCAAGTCCTGGCTGCTCTCCAGCTCCTGGCACACTGCTGCCAAGGCTGGTCAGCCCAGTGGATAAGTGATGAGCCCTCAAGCAGCACTGTGGTGCCCAGACATGTCCAGGGGTAGGAGGGGCTGGACACTAGCCCAGGGGACACAGGATGGTGCCTGGCAGGGCAGTGAGAGGCAGGGGCTGTGCTGCAGGACAGACACCTCACTCTGTGCCCCTCCTGCTCTAGGGGCACTTTCTCTGATGCTCTTCCAGGCCTAGACAGAGCCCTGCCCAAGGCCAACAAAATACTTCACTCTTGTGCTTGCTCATGAGGCTGGAGGTAATACTGATTTTCAGACATGAACCCCTTCAGCCTGTCAGGTTCCTGCTGATAATAATGTTGGTTTTGACCACCAGGAAAAAAAACCACTGATTCTTTCAGATGGTGATTTCTTCTAGTTCTGCTGTGGTTTGGTGATTCTCAGCACCTTGAAGCAACAAACTGTGGTTTCAATTTGAGTTTCTTGTAAATGTCCCAGCAGCCTTCCTCTCCATTTCTTAACCAGACACCACAAAAAAGCCCTCATTTCCTTGGATCCCTCCTTACTGCTCAGTGAGTCATGGCTCTGGGGCCACTGTCACAGGTCTCCAAGCCACCCTTCTTCACCTTCTCCTGAACAAGATTCAAAAGCAGAGGCTTATCCTCTTTCATTTCAAAGGAAAATGTGGTATTCAAGAGCCAGCTGAGCTGGTAACAGCTATTGGACTTCAAGTGGAAGTCTGTCACTCCTCCCTGCCTGACATCTTACCTCTTTGAGGGGAGGATAGCACAGGTTGCATCCCTCAAAATCTCCCTGCAGAGTCCAAGCACTGCTTCCATCAAGTGATAGGTGTCCAATGGACTCTGCTTTCCCTCTGCAGAAGAGGAGCAGGATAGCTCCCAATTCAACCACCGCTGGATATGGGGAATGTACCTGTGCTCCAAACAGCATTTCTCATTTCCATGTTGTCTTTCCAGCCAAATTTATCTATTGCCACATGTTGCTTACCTTGCTGAGTCTGCAGCTCATGCAGGTGCCAGATTTTCATATGGATTCATAGCAAAAAGTTGACAAGCCTCTTGAAGGTTTGCTGTGGCTGGCAGGGTGCTGAGTTGCAGCAAGGGAAACAGGAAGGCTCTTGTTCTGCTTGTTCCCATGATGCATGAAAATCTAAGAAAAAGCCAGGCAGGCAGGAAAGTGATAGCTCCATATGGAGTTTCAGGATGCCAGGGGTCAGCTCTGCCACTCAGAGATGTGGAAGATGGGGATTTTGAAAAGAAAAATGGCATTTTACAAGCATCAGGGAAAAGCTTTCCAAATGCCCATGCCAGCTGGACAGAGCCTTGCCTGGAAGATGTGTAAATACAGGGCCTGCAGCAGCAGATTTGCAAGGCAGAAGCCACAGTGTGGGTGTTGTTGGCCTCCCCCAGCATCCCCACTTCCCATGGGAAAGGAGAAGCTGCGTCTCTGCAGGGGTGGGAGGTGACACATCATGGTGCCTTGGGGTTCCTGTTGCAGCAAAATCTTCCTGCAATTGCTTTGCCCACCTTCAGTGTGCAAACAAGCCCTGCCAGCCATGGCCAGTGGCCAGCTCCCCTCCCTGCAGTGTGGCAGTGCCTCTGCAGTGACACAAACCCTGCACACAAACCAGCTGCTCCCTGGCTTCTCCTGGCTTTGGCTGGAGAAGGTTCAGGGGGGAACCTCATCACAGTTTTCCAGGACCTAAAAGGTGGCTACAATTTAGACAGAGGTTCTCTCTTCACAAGGAGCCACATGGAGAGGGTACAAGTTGGGTACAAATTGCAGGAAGAGAGATTTCATCTTGGTATAACAAATATATTTTTTACAGTGAGAACAATCAATCACTGAAACAACCTCCCCAGGGATGTGGCAGAGCCTCATGGCTGGAAGTTTTCAAGATGTGACTGGACAGGGTGCCAGAGAATCTCATCTAACTCTCTCTTTCCCATGAAAGGTTGAACCAGATGATCTTTTAAGGTCTCTTCCATCCTGGGCTGTTCTGTGCTTCACACACTGCCTCCCTACAGGTCCTTGCACTTCCTGATCCCTGTGCAGGTTCCCTCCCGGGCATTTCTCCTGCTACTCAGGGACACTGCCTCCATCCATCCATCCATCCATCCATCCATCCATCCATCCATCCATCCATCCATCCATCCCACCTGGAATTCCCTCCCCTGCCTCCTGCTAGAGGGAATCATGACTGTACCTTGACCAGAAGCATGTGCCCTTGACAAGAGAAGCATTGTCTCTACTGGCAGATCCCTTTTCTGCTTTTCTTTTGCAGAAGAATTCATTCCTTTGCTTCTCTCACTATCCCCTGAAAAAGCAGAGAATAAAAGGGGAGACAAACTTGCCACTTTGTTGTCCCTAATCAGAAGGATGCATGGAGTAGAAGATGATGTATTTAAGAATGCACCTGAAGGATTTTGGATATCCCACCCACATTCCCATTCAGCTCTTGGATCCAGAGTGCCATTTATCCTAATCTGTGCCTTTGCACTTCACAGCAATCACCCTTTGCATGAGATCACACAACTCCTACACCCACAGCAGTCACAAATCACCAGTCCCAACCCTGTCCCAAATAAATCACAGCTAATCTCTTCACTATAGAGGAAGTGGCACAAATCATCCATTGGCCAAAGGGACCAGGGAAGTGTAAAACATGCCCAACATGCAAACACAGACTGCAGCTACAGGGCAGCTCCCAGGACTGGAGGGATGGCGTTGGTGTTTACCAAAAGATTTTCCCATATGTGTGTGTACACATTCCCACTGCCCAAAATGCCCTGCCTGAATTTGGAAACAGGTCCCCTCCTGCTCGGCAAGGAACATTTCTGCACTGAAGCTTCTGACCTCCACCATATCAGCAGGCACCAGATCTGGGGATATTATTCCAGATGCTTTATCCCACACTATAGCATCTGCAAATGGGATGGAGACAGAAGTGTCTGATCCAAACCCAAACCAATTGCCTCAATGGTTCAGAAGGAGTTTTTGGTCTTAATCCATTATTAAAACTTGACAGTTTAGAGTGTCTTACAGGGCTGCTAATGAAGCAAATGTACCAAGGAGAGAAATACAAATCCCGTTTTTGTGCCGAAACTGAATTCAATTTTGTAGAGAAACTACATATTCAGTACAGGGCATGCAGTGATCTCTCAGCTTCACTCTGCTCTTTTTCTTCCCTAACAAGATCTTCCCAGCACTACTTACCTCATCAGCCTTTCATTGGGATTGAGCCAGGAATCCCAGACAATCTGTCCCGTTGCCTCCAAACAACTTTCTGTCTGTCACTAACAGGTCTGCAGCATCCATATGTCCCACAGCCTTCACTAACAACAGTCTTAATCTCCTTCCTCGTCACCAGTTATCAAAATATCCATGGCAGAAATAGATGCTTAATTTCAGATCATTAGCAGAAAACAGAACCAATTATGGAAAAAAAAAAAAAGGCAAGAGATCTGACACTGGATTAAAAATAGATTGGTTTTATCCATCCTCATTGCTTCAACTGTTGATGCAAACTGCAGGGTTTTCAAGTTCAAAGGGGAAATGTGTCTGGCTTGGAGGCCAGCAAAGCTGGTCTGTGTGAGGATGTACCCACCTGGCTCAGGTGTGAAGCACAGAGGAAGGTGTGTGCAGCTCCACAGTTTGTGCCATGGGCCTGGGATGCCTCCTGGAGGGTACCTGGGCAAGTCTGGCTGGGGAGTGGGCAGGGTTGGCTTCTGCACTGGGTGCCTGTCTCTGCTGGACATATGGGGCCAGAGGTCTGAGCACACAGCAAAAGGTTGGCAAAAGTTGCTTATCCCATGCAAATCTGGTCAACATTTTGGTCTCTAACATAGGTCATGGCCTCCTAAGTGATCTGAAATCATCTGAGAAGAGCTATCCATTAGGCTCCCCTCAGTGGTTTTGCTGCAGGAATGTAATATCCTCTGACAGCATCCTCTCCTCTCACCTTGAAAAGCTTGGAGCTGAAAACCAACACCAAAGGATAGGCATAACTTCTGCCACCACTAATGTGCCCTTCTGATGGTGCCAGCATGGCAGACACTAACTGAACAAAAAATCTGTCCCAAAGCAGGGAGGAGGAGGATGCCAGCAAAGCAAGAGTGGCTCTCAGCAAGCACAAGGAACAACCAAGACCCCAGGAGATGAAGTGTGTCTTCCATCTCCCTGACAGAGGAAATTTTGGGAAAGGATACTTTCCAGCTGTAAGGGAAAATTGAAGCTCAGCAGTGCTAGGGGACAGTTTCAGCTGCTGCTGCTGCCCCCCTTACCAAGGACTTGGGCTGCAGCACCAGGCTCACCATCAGTGGCCATCACCACCCCAGGGCAGGCAAGATCCCCCTGCAGCCACAGCACTGGTGGGCAACAAGCAGGGGGAAATAGCTCCTCTGGAGCCCAGCAAGCCACGAGCTCCCATGTTGAGATGGAACATTGACATGAGTATTATGTGAAGATGGATTGTTTAAATGCCTTGAGAGTTTGTTTTGGCTGGGACAAGCACAAGGGCTCAGAGAAGGGAACAAAAATACTAGATACAATTTCCAGGAGGATTATTTGTTCTGCTTCATCTCAAAAGAGTCCCAAAACACTATTATCACTAGGCTTAAGTTCATTTTTTGGGCTCTGTAGTGCTGCTGGGAAACGCTTGGAAGGGGGTCTACAAATTCACACCACCCCAAATAAAAAAGCTGGAAGACTATGTGAAATAAAGAGGGAATAAGAACATGGAAAGTTTTCACAAAGGAAAGTAGCTGCAGCTTGGCTACACAAGTGCTTCATCTATTCCAAGTACAGTAAGTGGAAATAAAACTCTGAGTCAAACTTTATTTGTCCTGTTAATTCAGCTAAGAATAAAGTCACAACAGAGAGGGGAGAAAAAGATATACAAAATATTATTAAATAGCTTAAACTAAACCAAATCATTTACCAGAATACACTTACAATAAAAGCAATTAGCATGCAAAATATTAAGAACCTTTCCTGTCTTTAAAATATCTATGGGCAACAAATAGAGGTGCACAAAAGACAGATTATGAGCAAATCTCAACCTCTTATACCATCACTTCTCAAATTAATTATCTGATAATCATCATGGCATTCATTTACAGAATAGGTATCCCATTTAAAATTAAACCTGCACATAAATAGAAAAAAAAAGTTAATTAACAAAACAATTAAGCACCCAGCAATGTAAAAACTCTGCTGACTCCACTCCCCAGCAGTGGCAAGTCTGATGGAACTTTGTGCTGAACTCTCAGATTGAGGCACTGGGCCCTACACTTCTGGCAGCAAAGCAACACATGGTGTCATGAAAAATAAGTTGCAAGTTTGTCAGTGACAAGGAAGCACAAGAAAACCTCGATCCCACTTCGGTGCAGCTTATCCTTATTTCTACCTCCATCAAATAAAGCACATAAGCCTCCATGGAAATCACATGCTCGCATCTTGAGCTGAATAGGGATAAGCAAAGAACATGCTTGAATATTTTGCAGAATTAGATCCACAATCTTAATTTCATACTGCAGCAATTCATTCTCTGAAAAATCTGTTTCTATGGAAACTTATTTTGGATCCAGCAGAGAGATTTTTCCCTTTGATTCTTACTATTAGAGTCAGTCTTTTCTCTTGTCTCTTTCTCCAGAGATATTCTAAAGAACAGATTTCCTATTTCTTTGCCTGTTTCACAGCAAACCACTATGTCTAAGTTTCTTCATTTGTTAAGCAGAAAAAATTCTCAACTATCTTATTGTGATAGTGTGAAGTCCTTGAATGCTGTAGAAAAAGAAAGGATAATGGCTAATCTAAAAGCTTCATCTTGCCTCGTGGCCTACAGATTAACATGATTTACTGTACTGAAAGGGGATTCTAATTCTTTAAAAAGCATATTTAGGAGAAAACCAAAACTGTTCACCAGCCTTCTCTGTGCCCTGGTGTGCTGTCCTTTCTGGGGGAGGAGGAACAGCCCTGCACAGAAGGTGTGAATGCTCCCCAGGTGTACACAGCAGCAAAATTATGGTTTTGTCTTTATTTCCTGATAACTCTCTCCTTTTTTTGCTATCTTGGCTGCTCTGAGCATCGTCAGATGTTACATACACCTGGCTGTTCTCACATGAAGGTTTTGCTTCTGAATGACAGTGGTCAGCTCAGACCCCATCGTTTCGTATGTGAAGCTGACTGGTTAATTTTTGCCACCATGTCTCACTTTACAGTCACCTACACAAATGTCATCTCCTGTTTCATTATCCAGCCACTCAGTCTCATAACACCCTGTGAATTTCGTCAGAGTCAGCCCTTGTTGCTAATGCCTTGATTAACTTGATGTTATCTTTCTTCATTTAGCAATCATCCTCTTTTCCAGACCACAGAACTTCTGTGTTCCTTGAGCAGCACAGGTCTCATTGCTGGTGACCTCCCTTTTCTGTCAGAACCATTTACTTTCTTTTCTGCCTGGAATTTTTAACAAATAGCTTAGCCCTGCGAGGAGCTGCCACTTTTGTCCTATCCTTACTTAGTTTCTGTAATAACTATGGACATTGTGGAGCCTCTTTTGGCTCCACACAGACTACAGCCACGAGATTTTTCCCATTCACATGCTGACTCCTTCAAAGACCCTAATAGATTTGTGAGCCATGCCTGCCTTTTTCAATAGCCAGACCATTTCTTCCTTGCTTAGTGCAGAGGTCAATCCTCCCTGCAGGTGCCTGCAGGTCCCTCAGATTTCTCATGTCTGCCTGGTGAAGCATAGCAGATTGCAGAGACATCCAAACCTCTGAATATATCCAGGAGGGCACACAAACAAAGTCCAGCCTCATCCTAGGACCCAAAAGCCTTGTGTCAGTGAAGAGTATAATAAATATCCCTTTAGACATTCATTCTTCAAGTCAATTCAGATCTTTCCCCAACAGAATCTCAAGAAGCTGCCATTGTCCAGTGTCAGCCACCAGGCTCCCAGGTCACTGCTTCAGGATTAATGACTCCACCCCCAGGAGCCTCTGGATCTGTCCCACAATATCTTTGTCAGCTGTCTTGCTGGAGTTCAATCAAATGCCCAAATGACAGCACAAAATGAAGAGCACCTAACCTCCCATACCTTTGCCTCACCTGGTGTTGCTGTTGAGGTGGGCACAACACACAAATAGACACACTCCATTTCAGAAGGCTAACATCCAGTTTATTACAGCAGCATGTTGTCTTTTATACCCTCTACACAGTTTACACTTTGTTCATTGGTTACAATAGATCAACATAACGCTCATTGGTGTAAAACCATCTCCATCTCTGTTTTTCACAAGACTTTTCTAAAAATACTTTTCCCAGCTGCAGGTTTTCTTTTCCACTTATCTCCTTCTCCCCTTCTCGGTCTCCAGGCCAACGGCCTTGATAAGATTCCTTTCAGAAATAACACTTATTTATTAACCCTCTCTGGTTCACAGACCAGCTGTGAGTCCTACCATAACCTGGAGAACGCCCCAAACTGATGCCCATGCTCTGAGCCCAAAGATCAGGATGACTTTGCACTGCCTGCACAGGATGTGTGCCTTAAAACATGGGCAGGACATCCTGCTCAGGCTTTCTGTCCAAGCACAGAGGGGCTGGAGGCACACAGAAAGCAGGGGACACTGTGACATCCCCCCATCCTTGCTCCTTGTCTCTTTAGACCTTCAGTAATTCCTCCCTGAATTGCCTGCCTCTCCCAGCATTGCCAGGCTGCAGTGTACGTCCCACTTCATTAAGCCTGTAAGCCACTGGCTGGATGATATCTGACTCGCATCCCTTTGCAATTTAAAACGGGCATTTGCTTCAGATCAAAGCAGCAGCGGCAGCAGGAACAGAAATTAGCATCTCTCAGCCTCTCTCTCCCTGGTTTCATTGCCACAGTGTGTCTCCCTCATTACCGGGGAAATGAAATGTCTTTACAGTTCAGGCTGCCTCTGCCTTTTTATCCCGCGGCCACCATGTGAGGCATTACAGCCACATTTAACATCGATTGGTCATGGCCCTTCTCTTTCAAATGGGACACTGGACTCTCCTCCTATTAGCATCCCACGAGGGGGCTGGGAGGAGTCACAGCCCCTCCTGGTATGCCATACTGCTTCCAGCATTCACCCATTCATTCCCTCCTGCTTAAAATAATGATAAAACCAGTGTTCTCCCAGCAGCAGGTCAATTTTCACACTTGGTTGACATCCCTGGAAATCAATGTTCCTCTCACCCCTACAACGAGCTGGTACAGCACAGGTACACACATTAACCTGGTCAGTCCCACACCACCACAACCAGCATCTTTTCTGGGGAGTGCTGCTGGTTTAAAGGGCGCTGAGCTGGTCCCTCCTGCCTGCTGTGGCAGCAAACTGAGCCAGATTCCACGCTGCCACCTCTCATCCATCCCTCCCACCTCGAGCCTCACAGCTGTACTGCTTCTGCCCTGCAAAGCATCCCTCCTTTCCTGCCCTGTGCAACTGCAATTAAGTGTAACTGCAGCTATAACAATGATTATGTAATGCCATATTATCTGCTGGAAGAAAAGAGGGAGGAGCAGGTGTTTTGAGAAGGACCAAAACATCCAGCAGCAGGCAGATCCAATGCAGCAGTTTCTTCATGGCTAAGGAAGGTTCAGAGTTCTGTGAGTGGTTCTGCTTTGTCTAAGGTGCCAAAGGGCACACAAAACAAGCAGGGGCTGCAAGAACCAGCTGGAATGCAAAATGGCATCAAGTGAGACCAAAGCACATAAACCTGCTTCTTTTATTTCCAGTTTTAAAATATTTCATCACAGGAAGAAAACTGAATGTCAGATTTCAAAACCAACTCAGAGCTAATAAGAAGTAACAACGAGATGCTGCTTAAGAGGGGGGAATCCCAGGAGAGCTCCAGGTGATTTGTTTGGAATAATTCATCAAAAGTTCGGCAATCTCCCTCAGCAGCCTTGCCCTGGCAGTACAGGACAGCACACTGCTCTTGTGCCCTCTGCTCCAGGGCAGCAGGGCAGGCCAGGAAACCCTAAACCATCAGCCACAAACTATCTCCTTGCTTGAAAACCACTTCCCACCACTCCTGTACAGCAACCAGCTCATCACCCACCCTCCCTCCTTTGCCAAAAAAGGTCCTCAGGGCAGGTGAGTCCCTGCTATGATCCTTTGTCCCACTGCATGTTGGATAAATCACTGAGCACGGCTTTTTCCCTGCCCAAAGGCAGGTGCCATAGGAGCATTCCAGGAAGGAAACACAATGCAGGGGTTCTATTTCCATCCATCCCACCTCCACATCATCCATCCAAGCTGCAGGAGTGGGCTGCTCTCCCCTTGCCTTACAGTTTCCATACCTTCCTATGAAAACCTTCCACATACAGCACAGCATTTCTATTTTCATAGCCCCATACAACCACTTCCCAGTGGATTAATTCCTCATGGACCAAGCTCTGCATTGCCCTGCAACCCTTTTAAACTGCCTAAAAACCTGTGAAAGGACCCTGGATCTGCCTGCTGCCCTCACACAGGACATTCATTCCCTGTTTTGGGGACAGGGTGTAGCAGGGGCACTGCTATGCTGCTGCACATTTTTCTCCCCTTCAGTTGGGAATGGCTGTAACAGCTAAATATATATTTTATCAGCTGTTCTGGTTTATATCACAGGCTGAATTTGAGCAAAAGGTGGTGATTGGGGTGGGTGAAAGTGGTCAAGAGCCTCAGCAGCAAAATCAACACCCTCCCCCTGTCCCACCAAGCACACACATCTCTCTCCCTTCTCATACATTTACCTCAGCTGGCAGAATTGTTCTCTTTAAAAACAGGACTGTTTTGGAGCTTTTGCTGTGATAACTTACAGCTCTAAGTTCACTCATGGAAAAAAATACATCTCAAACATTTAGCTGAAAGGTTTGGCAGTGACCCAGCAAAGCCAGGAGAAAAAATAGGGAAAAAAAAAGCCCACTGCTGCAAAAACACATTCTCCTTGCAGACCTTTTCACCAAGACCCAAGGCACACTCAGAACTTAAATTAAAACCTCTAGACCTGCATGAATAGAAAGTTGCTACTCCATGGGGCTCTGGTTGACAGAGTGAAAATGGCACAGAAGGAGAAAGTGCTCTGTTGATAGAGAAACCTCCCTATCTGTGCCCACCTTTTCCCCCCAGACACCAAAACCTCGTGGTGCAGCAGTCTGCAGCTTTTTGTGTGCAGATTAGATGGCAGGAAAGATGCCTCCACAGACCTGCCATGGGCTGCTGAGGTGGCTGAGTGAGGGGGACAGCACAATTCTGGGGGATGCACAAACCCAAGTCACTCAGAGAGCTCACACAGCTTTTGGAGAACTGACCCACACGTGTGACAGCTACAGCAGGGTAGGGGCTGTCCCAGCACTCTGCTAATGAGTAGTAACCTAAATAATTCAGGTTTTTGACTAGAAATATGGTCTTGATGAGGTTCATCCTAGGCCACATAAAGAATGGGCTGTCAAGCCATCTATTAGTAGTTTGCTGTGGTAATATCTGAGGAGGTGTGAGACACCAAGTGAGGCAAATAGGGCAAAATTATGTTTAAAAAGAAGTGGAAACTGAACACCATCTTTTTAACTATAATCCCTAGGGAGATACAGGGACAATTTATTTAAAAGTACTAAAAAGAATGCAAGAAAGAAAAAAAAAAACCACTACTTTTTTGTTTGTTTTGAACAAAACCAAAGCAGACCTACCATCTCCCTTGAAATAAGGCTGAAAACATTGTGGGAAGGTTTAAGCAGATGGCATCATATATTCTTGACTTTACCAAGGTTTGTGGAGTAGGCTCCTAGGGTGTTCTTGGGCAAACTAAGGATACAATCCAAATGAAAACCTGGATAAACAGCACAAAATTAGCAGATAAGCTACATGCATAGATTTATTGTTGACAGTTGATAGTCACAAGCAGTTCCTTCTTTCCTTCCCATGCCCTAGCACACCTACATCTCTTTTCCACATCCCCTAAACACAAGCCAGGTGGCCAATTCACACTGCAGCCTTCCTTTGGTGGCACAACTCACCTGCCTCCCCTCCTTCACCACCTACCACTTTCCATGAAACCTGTAGGAGTTTATCATCCTAGGAGCATCTGCTTCTCTGTCAAACAGATGGAAACCAGCCCATGAGTTAGAGCTTTATCAAGACAGGGCTAAGATAGACAGCAGGATCTTCCACAAACTGGTGCAGAGAGCTGTTCAACACCCCCATGAAAATGGGGCTTCAATGAGAGAGGAAAAGTTACCATCCTGAACACACAGTGGAGACACAGCCTGCTAGACAGCAAATCTGCAGGAGAGGAGGCTGATGGTCACAAGCCAAGCACAAACAGTACTGTGCTGTCACATGCAGAGAGAAAATCCAACATCCTGCTGGGATGTGTAAACGGGACAGAACCCCCAAGGCAGGGGGAAACCTCTGCAGAGAGCCCCACGTGCAGCTCTGAGCACTCACGCTGTGGCAGAGGCAGCTGGGGTCAGGGCAGCAAAGGGAAAAGCTGCACGGGGTCCAGAAAACATCCTGCAGGGAAAGACTGAGCAAGCTGGAACCAGCCAGCATGGACAGAGGTGGCTGAACAGGGAAACAGGAGCAGTAGTCTTCAGATGTGTGCAAAAACTGCATTTTCAAGGGGCTGAAGCACCTGCCAGTTCTTCAGGGTAAAGTCAGGCAGCTTTCCTAATTGCAAAGAAAGTGAAAGAACAGATCATCTGTGTTGTCTCCAAATCTCTCTGTGGTCACAGGAAGCAGGTCCATAAGTGTCTGCTGTGGTTTCTATAAAGCTGCTTTGGTCTGAAGACAGTGCTTAGGGTGTTGCTCTGATACCTGACCTTACAACTCCCTGGGACCACATCCCATTTTGCACAATTAGGGGTAGAATATCCCTTGGCTTATCAGGACTGAATAGAAATCTCCTTTCTTCTATGCACCAGCCAGACACTCTTCAGGTAGCAGAGCTCCTCAGCCTTGAAATCCTGAGCTGGATTCCAGAGTATAGAGAAGGTGCCCCAGAAATGCACACATGGCTTTTTTATTATCGTGTGTGACAACCTGGATGTGATTAATAGCAGGTCCCAGCTGTGCAGGTACCAGGGCCTGGATGCTGTCTTCTCCTGCAGCAGAAGCAAATGAAGGAGCTGCAAACTTTGTACAGTGATCTCCCAGATGGTTTGGTGTCCACATCTTCCTTCTTGGGATCCAAGACTCCGTGCAAGTCCTTTACGGGGTCAACAGGATTTGTTTTTTTGTGGATGGCTGTGATTCCTCTGCTCTGGACTTTCTGCTTCAGCCACCCTCTAATTGTGGTGATGTTCCTGTGGCAGGTTTTGTGATGAAGACCCATTTCATTTTGGAGATGATGCTCTTTGGGCACAGGCACTCCCAGAATGTGAAAACAGAGGTGCCCAAGAGCTTCCCCAGAAAAGAGTGGGCAAAGGCAATGGCTTAAATGGGACACCAATATTCCACTTATAATTCTACCACTGGTTTTTAGCCTGGATACCACATAGATTTTGTCAAGACACATAAAATTAGTAGAATTGTGGTACTTTTGTGTCACAGTAGAGAAAGAGCTGTTTATTCCCTTATTTCTGCAGAGCAATAACACTTCCATCCACAGTGGGAGATGCACACTGCAAGGACCTCAAATGTACCACAACAGAGTAGGAAATGGGTGAGTACCTAACCTAAAAGACAGAAACACTTGTTTTGAAAACCCTATTTGCTCAGTAATTCCAAAGCTGCTTCATTCCATCAAAAGCAACCCACAATTTCAAGGATTTAATGCAAGAGCTACTACAAAACAATAAAAAGCCCCTCTGCAAGTACTCAGTCCTTCTCAGCTGTCCAGCTCTGCTCCTCCAAGCTACATCTGCCTCTACAGCTAAGTTTTCTTGATCTCTTCATTCCCTTCCAGTTCCATCATCCATCCTGTGATGCTGCCCTTCTTGTTTTTCCTGAATTTGCAGTACCAGCAGAAGACAGCAAGGGCCAGGAGAAGGATCAGAACCAGTGGTAAGTATAAGATGAAGTTCAGCAGTGGTGGGGATGAGCAGATCCTAGACAAAACAGTTGACTCTGAAGGAAAAAAAGAAAAAAAAGTGAGGCCTCAAGCTAGTTTGTGAATTTATCTCTCCTACTGTTTTTCTAAGTTCTATTTTCTTAACACTTTTCCCTCGATCTTCAACAGCTACCAATTTTTAAGAATTCATACAGGCTACCTGAGGAGAAGGGGGAGAGAAACCAGGTAATTTGCTTCAATTTCTTGTCTGGGGAGGTCAGATAAGGCTCTGGCTTGTCCATCTGGGACATGCCAATAGAAACAGCCCAGTCCTTCTGCTAACCCATTCCAGACTGGGCTCTGTAAGGAAAAGCAACACACCCTACCTGACACCATTGACAGTGGGATGAGGGAGAAGTCTGTCAGAGGCTGCACCACTGAGCAAGATGGGACAAGAGGAAAGCAAAGAAAACCAGATCAAGAGGTCCCTGTTCCCTTCAGACACCTGCCCCTCCTCCATCTGCTATGGCATTTTATCCCCACTGAGCTTCAGGCAGCTGTGAGCACCATCCTCATCCCTGGCAGCTCCTGCAGAACAGCTCCCCAGCTGAGGTGGGAGCTGCTGGCTCCTTCAAAGATACCTGCATCACAGGAGGAGCACACATGCACACACATGGCCACTCCTCCAAAAAAAAACATTTAAAAGAGAGGGAGAAAAAAAATCCACTCAGCTAATCTTTTGCCTTTTGTGAAAACCATGAAAATCACTTGGCAAAAACACTTATTCAAAAATTGGAGGAGAATTTACTAGCAGTAAATTACTGAGCAATTTTAGCAATGGTTACTCCACCAGTAATGGGTAACAAGAGATAGAGGGAGCTGATGAAGGAGAAATCTTGAGTGCTAGAGAGCTGTGATGGACAACAGCAGTAACACAGCAGCAGGGGGGATGAAGTGCTGTCAGTCCCTCTCTGTGCAATTAAATCCAGATTAGCTCTGCTGTAGGTGCAAAGTCATGAGAGCGGGCTCTGTGCCTGGCTGTGGGAGCAGCAGGCACAGGAGAGGGCTCTGCAGGGTCACTCTTTCCATGCTGGTCAGCCCTGGGAATTGCTGCAGAAGCGATAACTCCTGTAGGCACCCAGGCTGGCTCCAGAGCTGCAGGCGAGTACAAGTGCAAGATCCTCTCAGCTGGGTGCATCATGATGATTTCACAGTTTATATCTTTTCCTCCACATGGGTCATCTGAGCCTCCTATTTTCCCAAAGCAGCAACAACTCCTGCCTATTACCTTCCTAAAAATGCTGTGTGCACCTGACTGAAACCTTTGCTGTTATTTACTTTAACTTCTGCATGCAGAAGCCAGTCCTACCTTGCACCCAGCATGTACTCCCACTCACCCCAAAGTGAACAGAGGCTGCTTTTAGAGACTTGAGTCTAGACAGACTTGCCAGAGAAGTCACACCAAGAATTTTCCTCCCAAAACATTTAGATTCTGGCCTCAGCATGGCTATGGGGGGGACGAGCCATGTAGGGTGATCAGCCCTGGCACCCAGCAGAGTTACCTGGAGGGATGGTGGTGAGCTGGGTGTACCCTGAGTGTGCCAAGGCTTGCAGATTCCAGTCCTGCCCCTGGCTCTGCTGCTTCCATTCCTGCAGCTGGCAGTAATATGCCCCAGCATCTCCCCTCTGCACGCTGCTCAGTGTCAGGCTGAAGTCACCAGCAGAAGAGCGGCGGAGGGACAGCCTGGCTGCCAGCCGCTCCTGGGGGTACTCCATGGTGCCATCCTGGTGGAGGATCAGCAGGGCACTGTCACTGCCACCGCTCCTCACGTGGAACCAGGTGGCTGAGAGGTGTGTGTGAGCCTGGAGAGCACCCTGCAGCCGGCAGGGCAGCGTCACCTCCTCACCCTCCCTCGCAGAGATGCTGTGGTTGGTTTTCTCCATCTGCAGCTGGTGCTCTGGGGGAGAGTGCAAAGCAGAAAGAGATGCTGTGGTGTTGTACTGCTGTAAAAACACTTCTTCCCGCACCCACAGGCTGATAGGAACCTTCTGGAGCAAAGTGTGAGGGATTGGAATGGCCTCTTGCAGGAGTCTCTGCTCCTGTGACTCATTCTCCCTGGGGCATCCTGTCCTCACCTTCCCCATCACCTCTGCCCCCTGTGCAGTAATGCTTCCCACTCCCTCCAAATAACTGATAAAGGCATCCTTTGGACAAAAAGCTTTGTAGGAAGCTGGAATTCTCTGATCCACTTTATTTAGGGCTGGAGTGAGGCTGAGAGAGGGAAGAACTGAGCCAGGGAGACCCACCATGCACCCCAGAGGCACGGTGATTAAGGTGAGAGCAGCTGAACTTCCAGTCTTGTTTCTTAGCAGCAATGTGCTGCAGAGTAGGGAAAACCAAATGTTTTCCGTCGGGATGCTCAGGAGCACCAGGTAAGGGCAGGTTCTCTATTCACAGCATTGTACAACCACCCAAGTGCACCAGGTGTTGGGGGGAAAAGAAAAAGGCCACAATTCACTTTGTTATGAAGCGTTCAGCTACATCTACCTGTAGCAAAAATAGCAGCTTGGCTGGTTTGGGAGGATGTGGTAAATCTTCCTAATTCCCCATTTCCCTTTGAGAGGCACTGACAACTCCTGCATCCCTAAGCCTCAGATCCAACACAGGAGCTGCTGTTTTTCCTAAGCCCTGCCAGCTTAGGAGAGGCCTGGCAGGGACCTGTCATAAGTTGATCCAACCTTCTCCAGCACCACCTTTACAAGAGATAACACCTGCTCACCTGGGGGTCTGAACTTCAGCATGGTCCTTCCTGAGGTTCCCTCTCCGAGCTTGTACCAGCCATCCACCAGCCAGAGCCATTCCTCCACCACACAGTAGTACCTGCCCTGGTCCCTGGGGGCTGCAGACAGAATCTGCAGCTGGAATATGTTGCTGGACACCCTCTGGCTCAGGAACCGGGATTTTTGTGCAGGAGAGCTGAATTCGGACCCATATTCCAGTATGCTGCTGTAGCTGGCCCTGATGATTTGCAGGGGTGTTGTATCTGCCAGAAGAGGCAGGAGGTACCAGGTAACAGCAAACTGTGAATTATTCTGGGCAAACACAATCCTGCACTCGATGGCTGCGTTTCCACCAGCGATTTCCACAGAGCTGTTTTTCGTAGCAACCTGAAGCTTGCTTTCTAAAATGGAGAAACAAAACAATCATGCCAGATGCAGCTGCCAGTACAGGGGCACAGACAAGGAGAGGAATGAAGCTGTCCTGAGAGAAACACACTAAAAAAGGAGCAAGGAAGAGAGGGCACAGAGGACAAAACTCATAAAGGGAGTGCTGGAGCAGAGGGTGGAGGAAGGAGGGAAAAAGCAAATCCACACACCCTTGTTCAAACAATAGCAGGGAATCACAGCTGGGTGTTACAGGCAGGAGAGAGGCAGAGACCACGGAGCAGGAATGGGGATGGAGGCAGCCATTGTGCTGGAGCTTGGAGGCAAAGCCTCTGTCTGAAGCAAATGTGTCTGTCTAGCAGTGCTTCCATCAGCAGACTCACACAAAACCTGTTTTGGTGACAAAACCAGCCCACAGCTTTGGAGACTGTGAACAAGTGTTTTTTATCACAGAGAGACTACAGAGCCTCTGTGGGTTTCACTACCAGTTGCCATCCCAGGTGTTTGCTGTGATTATTGCATTAATAACCACAAGACAGAGTCCTGCACACCCTCTGTGATCACACCCAGTGATTGTTCAGTGCTGTGAAGTTGAGGAGAGCAGAGGGATGGTGCTGCCTGCAGCTCTGCCCTTGGCAGTGGGCACTGCTGATCCTGATGTGTCTGTGCTGCTCCTGCTCTGAGGGAACCTCGCTGGAACCTCTCCCCCAGCAGTGAAAAACTGCTAATCCATATCTTTAAAGGTCCTCCAACCACCTGCATTTCCTCTCCACCCACCCCTCCATGCTGAGACTCCACCTCTGTCAGATGGAGTCAGCAGTCAGGGGAAGGAACACACACAGATTCCCACCCTTGGGTAGGGAGAGATTACTCAGCAGGAGGTTTTTAAGTGACTGCAGAGCTTTAAGGGACTGCAGGCAGTTTCCATTCTTAGCACTTTCCTTGCACATGAGCTGAGCTGCAGGACACCCTCTGCCACAGAGCTGGGGACAACAGAACTCCCTTAGGGCTCAGCCCCTAGGTGCTGGTTTGGGGACAGGCAGCAGAGGACACACTGAGATGGTCCCCCAGAATGTCTCAGACCCCTGCCCTTGGCCACAGGCTCAGCAGGGCATTCTCCTTCAGAGCCTTCTCCCAAGGGATGTGATGGCAGCAGGTTGTGGAAAGGGCTTTGGGACAGGAGGGAGCTGCAGCTTCTCCCTCAGGGAGAAAGGAGAAACACTGCAGGAGAAAGCTTGCACATTTCCCCTTCGAGCATTTCTTCTCAAAACTCAAACAATCCACTTCAGAGGTCTTAAATGCCTCTCTTGAGACTGGTCAAAGCAAAATATCCCAACTGATATCTCTTTACATCCCTGTAAAGCCTCTGCCTCCATGTGACATCTGGCAACAAAACCTCCTGCTTATTCTTTTCTCTTTGCACCCCATTACTCTTCATTTTCTCTGCAGACAAACACATTTGCACCAAAAGGCTGGCAGTTCCTCCACAGAGGCACTTGCAGAGTCCCAGTATTTGCTGATTGCCTCATTTCAGTGGTGAAGATTTCCACAGCAACACTCACTGGGATGTCTGGGAGGTGGATGCTCCCAAGGGACCAAAGTGTTTTCCTGCATTTCACAGTGAGCATTTGCTGCTCTGAAGAAACAGGTGAAGGCAAAAAGCAGAAGAGAGGGGAGAGCAGTCACCCTAATTAGGAACACTGTGCAAATTCATCAGATCCACCACGAAAATCACACAGACTTGAGCACACCTGGGAATTGGATGCAAGTTGAGATGTCTTGAACTTCAGTACTTAAAAGCATACCCATCCCAGAGCTGACTCTGTGGAAGCACAACTCTTCAGAGGGGTACACTGGAGATACTCAAAAGCCATTTGGAGATGGTTCTCGGCAGCCTGCTCTAGGTGACCCTGCTTGCACAGGGAGTTGGACCAGCTGACCTACAGAGGTCCCTGCCAATCTCCATCATCCTGTGTTTCTGTGACACTGGAAAAAATAAGACACTTTTCATCTGCTCAATGCCAAGGGTACCACTCAGCCTGTCAGTGAGCTGCCAGGGGACAAGGGGACAGGCAGGACCTTGCTTGAGTATGACCCAGCCTGGCAGAAAATGCTCCAGAGAAGGAAAAGCTCCAGGAGCTCAGAGAGGAGGCACAGGAACCACTGCCTTGAGTGGGAGGAAAATTGCTGTTACACTCTTGGAGATCACTTCAAGAGGAAGCAGAGCACTTGCTGCAAAGCCTCTTTGCTTTAGTTTCATGTCTCCCCTCTCTCTACTGCTGAGATCAATCACCAAAAGGGCAGAGCAGCTGCCTGCCTCTTCCTTTCTCACATAGAGCCATGGTGCTGTTTTCCCTTTCATTTTCAATGTAATTAACCAAACTGAGCATCTCACCACCCGTCTCCCTGTGAACCTTGCCTGCTGATGCTTGGCTTTCTGCCTGATCCAGGAGCAGTGGAGCAGGCAGAAGGGCACAGCCCATGTGAGCTGCTGGCCTGAGGGACACCCCTGCATCTCATTCCAGAGTGGGGCAAGCAGCTGCACTGAGAGGCTCATGGAGCACTAATTATGAGATCCTACCTAAGATATTGGAAATGGAAAAGATCTGTCCTTGTTCCCCACCTGTTGTAATCTTTCATGGATGACCCTCCTGTCTGAAGATGGTCCACAGACCACAGCAACATGTAAACCCCCAAAACACCAACTGACATCAAATAGGAAACAAGTGCTGATGCAAAAAGTCAAGAACTCCAGTATCTCTGCAGGCTCCAACTATAAGGTTTTATATGAGCAAAAGCAGGCTGGTGATTTTCATGATTTGCAGCTTCATTTTCTGCAGCTTTGCCTCAACCCTATTGCTGCCTGAGCCAGCTTCCTCCTCAGACTTCCCCATCTTCCCAAATATCCTTCTCTGGCTTGTGCTGCCTTTCCAAGAGAGCAGCCAGCAGGAACCTCCCACTGTGCATCACCCTCTCCCAGTTCCCACCTTCTCTACAGGGTTGCAGTCTCCAGCAGCAGCTGCAACACGTTTGGAGCCAAATGTTACAATCCCATGCTGCTATCATCTCCTCTGTGCAGATGCCCTGCAATTACACTTGCTCATCTCAATGCCATTTACACTAGAGATGTGTGCTCAAAGGTACTGATTATTGTCACCCCTCGCCTCAGTGCCACCCTGCCCCAGCTGGCTGTGGCTCCAGTGTTCAACAGAGCATCCCAGCAGTCAGCTCCACAGGGGTGAGGAATGAGTAACAGTGGAATAGGAGAGAGCACCAGAGAAAAGAGGGAGGGAAATGTATTAGCTTATACCACAGCAAACCCATCAGTTAGAAAACATGAAAAATGCATAATTTCAGTTCACTGGGTTGTGATTCCGAAAATACAAGGATTTTACAGGAAGGAGCACTTAATGCATGGGGAAAAAAAAAAGAACAAGAGCTCTCCTTTGCTGGCAGAACAGACACGAGGGCAAAAAACCAAACCAGCCCATATTCTCACCTGCCTCCAGAGGCTCAGAGCTTTGGCCAGGACAAACCCAAACCCTGCAGCAGCCCCAGCTGTGAGCAGGGCACACTGACACCCTGGTGCTGCCAGGGGCAGCAGGAAGCAGGGCATGGCAGGGTGGCTGGGCTCTGTCTGCAGCATCTCTCTTCCATAAGTGGATGAGGCTCCCAGCAGGATGCTGGCAGGAGGGATGGCAGCAGAGACCCTGCCTGCAGGGGTGGCCATAAAAGGGAACCCTGGGCAGGGCCCCAGCTGTGCCTGGCAGGAGATACCTCCCCATGGAGTCCCTGGCACCCTGAGGCTCAGTGCTGGCTCCCAGCCCAGCAGAGAGGCCTGGTGCTTTCTCAGCATACCTTGAATATTCTCATCAAGGAGCACAGACATATCCCAGCATCAGCTTCAGGGGCTGGTCTCTCTGCACTGCCTCTCAGAAGCCCACACCATTGGTACACCAATGTTTAGTGTACCTTGCACCCCAAACATTCAGCTGGGCTCCTTGGTGGGGGGCACTGCTTCTTTCCAGAAACCAGGCTTAAAATCCTAATGGCAAGGCTGACCCCTGTATGCTTGGTGTAATCTGCAAACAAATAGATACTGCCACTTGCCAACACCAAATCTGCCTCCAAGGTTTTACAACAGGCAGCAAACATGTCCTACAGCCCTGGGAGGTGACACCCCAGACATCAGTGGCCCTGGGTGCTCCTGGCCATGTTTGATGGATTTACAGCTGCAGGAAAGACCTCTGCTGAAGGGTGTGCTTACCTGGCAGCACCACTTTTATTCCCACAGCATTGGAGCTGGTGCTGGCTGCTGGCTGCCCCAGGGGCAGGATGTTCCTCCTCCAGACCTGCACCTCACACTGGTATGTCCCCTGATGGGCAGGCAAGGCACTGTGGATGTGCAGCTTGAAGGAGGTGTCAGTCTTCACCAGCTGGGCTTTCCCCTGGAAGTGTGGCTGTGCTGTCCTCCAGACCACAGTGCCACTGGGAGAGACCTGGGCCAGCTCGTGTAAGGGACCTGTGGGAGGGCTGGGCTGGAAAAGCCACCTCACAGATGCTGGCACCTCCTGCAGGGTGTAGTTGGCATCCACTTGGCAGAAGAGCTCAAAGCTCTGCCCATAGCTGACAGTGGCAGTTCGGCTCCTCAGCGTGGCGAGCAGACCGAGACCTGCTCAGAGGAGAGAGCCTTGGATGGGGACAGAAGTCCTGCCCTGTGCCACCCCACTGCCACCCTTCCCACACAGCCCCATCCCTGTCCCAGGCACTCAGGGCCATGGCACCAGCAGTGCTGCTGCTCCTCTGCCACTCCCCACTTCGCTGCACTGTGCTCTGCCAACCCCATGAGGCCCCTGGCCCTCTCCTACCTCCCACTTTCCCACCCCCAATTTCCCAAAAAACTCTGAGTACCCTCTTCTCCAGGGTCCCCAGTCCCACACCAGAGGATCCTCTGCTCCTGTTTGCTGCTTCCCTCCATCCTCCATGAAAGCTTAACCATCCCTGTGGCCTGACTGGTGCTCTCAGGCACCCAGCCCAGCATCAAGAAGGGCAAACCACCCTAAATCACAGCCATAAGCTGCCTCTCCATAAAGGCACCCAAAAAGGAAGGACATGGTCACTGCATGCTGTGCAGATTAGCAGCTCTACACTCAGAGAAGAGGGCAGGGGAAGCAAGCAGAGGCCAGCACCAGGGGTGTATCTCTGATAAATACCACCAGACAAATCAGCAAGTAGCTTTGTCAAACTTAATTACTGCAAGTAATTATGCTGCTAGAACAGATATTTTATATTACAGCTTAAGGAGACAGGCCTGCTGAGCAAGATACTGCCCTTCAGGTCTCCCAGCATTTTAGCTGCTGTCTCCTACTGGTCTCTCCCAAAACACACCATGGAAGACTCTAGAAATGATAGAAATCGGGAAAGTGAAGCACTGCAGGGCCAAGTGATCAGCCCTAGGTTGTAAGAGCCGAAATGAGGGATGCAGAGCTCTAGGTGGCTCTTTAAAATGCTGTTTATTTTAGATGATACAGCAATTCACGGGTCCTGGGTGACAAGAGCCCAGCCCACAGCCTTTTCAGCCACAGCTGTGGGTTTGTCTGAAGCCAGCTCTAGTTCTGGTTACAATGCATTATGTACTTTTCATTGCAGAGCATCCTAAAACAAGATAACCAATCAATACCTTTACTATTACTTATAGCCTACCATAGCTACTGACATTATCATATTCATATTACTATATTCCAATCACAAAAAGTTAGTATGTCACAGTTTAAGCTAGAAGAGTTGTTTTCTAGCTTTCTGCCAATGGAAAATGTTGAGATCTTTTCTTTACTTGCAACATTGGCTTTCTTGTTTGCCTGTGAAAATCTTTTTGCTTGGTAAAAACATCTTTTGTTTGAGGTAGATTTATCCTTTGCTCTGAGCCATAGAAACCCCTTCCAACTCACTTTACCTTTTGGCTTCTTAGTTATCTAGTAGGACTGGCTCAGCAATTTTTCTTCTTCTATATCAAAACTTGCTATCCTTTCTATTCCTTCTTCAGATTCTACAGTCATGGATCTCTCTGTTGTATGTACATATCTGTGAGACATTCATGGATCTCTCTGTTGTACATACATACTGTGAGACCTTCCTGTCAAATCCTTATCCTTCCTAACACTAGGTCACCCTGAAGTGCACACATGCCAATGTCGTACGGAGATGCATTCACCCACTGCCTCCAACCCAGAAATAGTGATGGCTGCTCTACTGAGATGCATCCACCCACTGCCTCCAACCCAAAAGCAGTGATGGCTGCACTTACCCATGGAGCTGACTGTAACTGCTGCCTCCCCCTTCTCCGTCCAGTTCCGGCCTCGGGACCACTGTGTCACCTCACACCTGTACTGCCCCCCATCATCCTCGTCCAGGGTGCTGGGGATCACCAGGGTGAAGGTGCCAGCGCTCTCTTTCCGCAGCTGGAGGCTCCCCCGGGTGCTCCCATCCCGGTAGGCGCTGCCCAGGCTCTGGCTGCCGTCCTGCTCCATGGTGGCCACCAGCACCCTGTGCCCCGGCTGCTGCGGGGGCAGGTGCCACCACCGCAGGGACACGGGGCTGGTGGCTCCCTGCACCTGGCAGTGCAGGGCCAGGGGGTCTCCCACCGTCACCTGTGGGGTGCTGGTGGACACAGCCAGGCGCATGTGGCTCTCTGCAAACAACAGGAACCACGTTGGGATGTGGCACTCCTTAGGGAATGTCAGATACTCTGCAGCATTAAATGGGAAGGCTAGATAAATCCTGATGCTGGAAAAGTTGGGGAAGTGCCTGAAATTTTCAACCAGCCTTTTCCTATAAATTTGGAGAAGGCTTTGTGGTTGTGGTTTTTTTGTGGCTGTGTTTTTTTGTTTTGGTTTGTTTTTTTTTTCTGCTTCGGGTCTTTCTTGGGACACGGATACATAAAGAATTAGTTAAGAAACAGAGTCCCAGCAGGCAGCTCCTGCTACATCAGAAAAAACCATTATCTAGCTATGACAAGGAAACCACGAGCCTCCTACGTACTTTTCTTAGAGTGGTTTCTCACAAATCATCCACCCAAAACAGGGAGATGGAAATGGCAATGATCCCCCTCCCCAGACGTACCTGTTCTGCTGCATTTTCCTGTGATTTTCAGGAGTAGCAGCAGATGTTGCTTACAGTTTTCAGTACTAAAGACACAGGAGGATCCAGACTACTAAGAATTCTGTTTGCCCCAAAACTTACTGTGAAGATACTGGACTGAAGTTGACAGCTACTGTGTCTGTCATGCTAACATTTGCTAAAGCAAATGCTTTTTCTGTTATCTATCAAAAACCTTTTGCAGTCTTGCTACCCCTGTCCAGATGAGGCCAGACCTAAAGCGTTCCCCAGTCAAGGACCCTGCAAACTTGACCTGGAAGAGCAGCTATGAGGATTTACTGACCTGTTGGCTTCACGTTGACTTGTATGCTTGATGACACATTGGTCTGGATGCTGTGCAGGTCTCCAGGAGTCTTCATTTCTGACACAGAGCACTGGTAGGTACCCTTGTCCTCCAGCCCCACGTCATAGATGGTGAGGACATAAACTGTGTTGCTTGGCTTGGATGCTCGGAGCTGTCCCAGCTTGGCTCTCTCCTGGTATTCTTCCTCCCAAATCAACACCCCATGGGGGTCAACCCTGGCCACTTCCCTCTCACTGAGGAGCCAAGTCACTTCAAAGTGCCTGCTGCTGCTCTTTGGGGCTCCCACCATACAGCTGAGCTGCAAGGTGTCCCCTTCAGCAAGGGAGTGTCCAGCAGCAGCAGTGATGTCCACAGAGAGGTCTCTGCCTGTGGGAAATCAAAAACAAGGAGGGTGGTGGGTGGCCCTGCCTATGCTTCCCTCCTGCCTGGCACCACCAGTGCTCTTGCAGAGGGCAACAGGAGGGAACTCTCTGTTGGAATGTTTTATTTCATAAGAGAAGCAATCAGGATGGAAAACTTTGACCCTGGCAGCTCAGCTCAGGCAACTGAACTGAGGGCTGCCCTAACTCAGAGGCATCAGCTTTTTTGCAGGTGCTGCTCTGTCTCATCCCTGGAGCTGTTCTGCCTCATGGAACACCTATCTTGTAAAGTAAAAAGGGGCACAAAGGGGTTTTATCACAGTGGTGGTTTTAACTCTGCTGTTTGTGGCAGAAAAAGGTGCATGAAGGGCTGGCATTCAAGTGGCTTGTCTGAATCTGCTGTGGCTGTTCCTGCATGCTAAAGCCCCCAGTGGCTCTTGTGGATTGTGGGCAAGAGATGCTCTCCAATCTGGAGAGGATTTGGGTTAAGTTCCTACAGAAAGCAGGTATGTCAAGACTAATTGCTGCATGGGGATGTAGGAAGGAAGCAAGATGAAGTGGAACCTGCCCCCCATACCAATTAGCAGTAGGTGCTGAGCAAAGAAGGCATTGACAGGGGGAACCTAAAGACACCTTGCCCTTGGCAGACCCTCTTGGGCAGTCAGTCAGCTCTGTCTGAGGTGAGGACCCCATCTCTGGGTCTCATGATACCATTCTTGCTGGGCATTCAATGCCCCTGGTTCCTGGCATCAGCCTGGCTGGTCAGTGGCTGCAAGCAGGAGACCCACTGGGTACCCCAAAACCCTGTGCCATGAGCCCACAAAGCACTGGCATGGCCAAAACCTGGAGGAAGGAGTGAGCCCTGATTCCCTGGCTCACACCACTCTGTCTCCTTGGGTCACTGTGGTGCCCCTTGAGTCTCAAAACAAGGGAAAGGTTACATGCTGTAGTTTGGAAGTAAAACAGAACAGCTCCCAGACCACAACTGGAAGGGCTCAAATAATTTATTGAAAGCAGAGTACCCTGTGAATTTAAACACTGGTTCATAAACAGTTTGAGAACAGGAATCCCAGCTGCTGCAGATATGTTTGGCGTTCCTAAATATTTGCTGCAGAGTTTATGGAAACCAGTGGAGCAGTTGGCCATGGCCAGAGTGGTCGGTGGCTCTCAGAGTGACAAGGTGCTCAGCCCTGCAGCCTGGGTTCCCCCTCTGGGTGCTGGAGGAAGAAACCAGCCCTGCATATTTGATGGAAGGCTTGCACACACTGCTGTGCCACCATGGCAATACCAGGAGCACCAATGCTGCCAGCATAAAGTCTTCTCACCACCATCACCTCCCTTGTACCTTTAACAGTTAGCACAGGACAAATACCAAACTCTGACAAGGTTTCTCTATTTCTAAACGATCCCATGGCACTCATGGCTGAATCCACACGCTACCAGTCATAACAAGCCCTCTTCAACAAGAGGAAGTGCATTGGCTGCCATTGCTCCCCATGCAGCAGCAGGCTTGGAAAGCCTTTGCTGCAAATAATGCACTGTGAGGGGAGTAAAGCTTTGCCAGTCAGACAGGTTTCAGGAAACAGACTGACAAGAGACCACACTTCCCTCCCACTCCTCCTGATACCTTGCTCCCCCAGAGCCACTTTCAGAGAGCTTAGTTCTCACCCATCTGTTTCTTTGGTTTCCTGCTCTGACTCACCACATTCCCACAAGACATCAGTTCCCCTCACTGCCCCAGCTCTGCTCTGTAGCCTCCTCCACCCACCTTGAGGTGTGAGGACAGGGTACACCACCTCCACAGACAGGGTTTCAGTGGGAGACTTGCTCCAGTTTTACTGCACACTACATTAAAGGACACCAACTAGCCACAACCTTGTCTTGCAGCTAAAGTTTACTGGTGAGAGAGACAGAGAGATTCTCCCTTCCCCTGAGCCCAGCCCCACCCAGCCAGACCCACCAGTGTGTCCCTGGGCTGCAGAGGCAGGTGAAGGAGCACTGAAATCTGCAGCTGTAGAGCCTTAAATGCACAGGGGAGTTGGAGCCAACACAGGAGCTTGCAAAGGCCTTACCCTGGCTCACAACTGCCAGTGAAGTCCTCTGTGTCTGCTTGCTGGAGATGTCCTTCCATGTCCCGTCAGGATCCTCAATCCACTCAGCTGCCTCACAGTACAGCTGTCCCTGGTCAGATGGCTTCACTCCCCCAATGATGAGCTTGTATGTGGTGTTCCCAACCTTGTTCAGCTGCACATCCCCCTCCAGAAACCTCTGCTCATAGGAGGGCCCTGGCTTCAGGATGAAGTCCTTGGAGAGGGTGAGGATCTCCTGGGCATGGTGCTCTCCTGCTCCCTGGAGAAGGTACCAGCCAACGGAGAGATGGGTGTGCTGGGCAGTGGATTTGGACACCTCACAGGTCAGCTCCACTGCATCTCCTTCCATGAGAGTGAGGGCCTGGGGTGCCATGGAAGCCGAGAGCGTGTCTGGAATCACTGAGCATGAGGGAGAAACACAGAATCATGGAATATCGTGAGCTGAAAGGGACCCACTGAGTCCAGCTCCTGTCCCTGCACAGGACAGCTCCCAAGAAACTGCAACCAGGACCTAAGGGATCTAACAGCATAGAAGAAGAATCTTCTGTAGCTGACTGACAAGGCTTCCATCAGCTTATGCTGAGGTGTGAAGTGACTAAAACCTCAGCAAACAAGAAAAACAGTGAACCTCTTTGCAATGCCCTCTTCAGTCAAACTACATTCAGCATTAATTAGGCAACCCCAAGGATATTAGAATCCATCACCTCACTATCCCAAATGTAGACTTGGTGCAACACCAAGATAAAGGAGAAAACAGGGCTGAACACCAAGTGGAAGTACCATACCACCATGTAGACTTGGTGGGTTCACAGTAGGGCCTTTCCCTCTGTTTCTCTACCTTCTAAGAGTTGCTACCTCCCTCCATCCGTGGGTATCTGTCGCTGTAGGGGCGGGTACAACATACAAATAGACACACTCCATTTCAGAAGGTTAATATCCCATTTTTCACAACAGCACGCTGTCTTTTATACCCTCTACACAGTTTACACTTTGTTCATTGGTTACAATAGATCAACATAACGCTCATTGCTGTAAGACCATCTATACCTCTGCTTTCCACAAGACTTTTCTAAAAATACTTTTCTCAGCTGCAGGTTTCTTTCCCACTTATCTCCTCTTCTCTACTTGTTCTCCAGGCCAACGGCCTTGATAGAATACTTTTCAGAAATAACCCTTATTCATTAACCCTCTCTGGCTCACAGACCAGCTGTGAATCCTATCCTGTGAATAGGTATCCCACTTGGGTTAATTTCTACACCCTGATCTGAGAAGACAGCAATAGTTCATACACAGAAGTTAAACCTGGGAACTCCTGCCTTCCTAAGGGCTCATGCTGTGCCTCTGTATCAGGAGCTGGTCAGACCATGGGAGAGCAGAAGCTTCTTCCCCTCCCCGTGCTCTGGCTGGGAGGAGATAACCAGAGAACATGCAAGGGGGTATCTGGACATACCCACCCCATGAGAGGAACGAGAGGGCTCTCATGCAGGACCCACCTGAGAGGTTGGTCTTGGCGCTGTAGGTCCCCAAGAACCTGGTGTCGGTGTTGGGCGTGTGGCACTCGTACTGGCCGGCGTCGCGCTCCTGCAGCTCGGTGATGTGCAGCAGCACGGCGTCCCCCTGCAGCCGCTCCACGAAGATGCCGCGGCCGCGCACGCGCTGCGTGTAGATGGCGTAGGGGAACGAGGGGTCCATGGTGCTGACGATCTGCACCTCCCGCTCGGGGGCCGAGGGCAGGTAGATGGACCACTGGAAGTTCTGCTCGGATGGGCCCTGGTAGCCGCTCACCTTGCACCACAGGGTGATGTGGGACCCCTCCGTGCGGTACAGGGGTCCCTGCTGGACCGTCACTTGCCGCTGGGCAGTGGTCACACCTGTCAGCACACACGGCGTTTGCAGGGGCACAGAAACAAGAACAAGTTGTTGTCTTAGGTTGCAATGCAGGATGTGACCAAAAGTATGTATTCGATCACCATCTGTTAAAATCAGGTGGGGCAGTGTCCTTTATCTTTTCCACCACCCATCATTCCTCCAGGAGATATCTTCTGTTCATGGGCCATTGAGTCCCACTGTATGACTGATAAAATTACATCATCCCATTGTGAGATGCTCCACCCAGGGGGAGGAGCCAAGCCTCTCCTACCTAGATAAAGTCTGTAATTTGGAACACCAAGGCAGCCTTTTTCCACTGGATTCCAGAGGAAAACTGGACCTTTCCACATCACTGGACCTTTGGAGGAAAACTGAACNGGGGGAAGCAAAGCCTCTCCTACCTAGATAAAGTCTGTAATTTGGAACACCAAGGCAGCCTTTTTCCACTGGATTCCAGAGGAAAACTGGACCTTTCCACATCACTGGACCTTTGGAGGAAAACTGAACCCTTCTACAGGAGTACTGCTTCAACAGAACCACATCTGTCACTGCAGGAGGATGCAGCCACCATTCAATGGGACTGCTACCAACACCCTGACTGACAGAGCGTCAAGTTGTATTCTCTGTCAATGTTCTGGGTTTGTTCTTCATAATACTGTACTTCTATTTTAATTTTCCTAGTAAAGAGCTGCTATTCCTATTCCCATATCTTTGCCTGAGAGCCCCTTAATTTCAAAATTATAATAATTTGGAGGGAAAGGGTTTACATTCTCCATTTCAAAGACAGGCTCCTGCCTTTCTTAGCAGAGACTTGTCTTTCAAACCAAGACAATCATGTAACAACAGAGCCCTGAGCTTTCTTGTCTGCTGCCACACTGGGGGTCACACGACAGAGACCAGAGGGCTGCCAAGCCTCTCTGCAGAGGAAGCAGCAACCAGGCTGAGATCACTGGAGGAAGCTTGTGGTGTGTTAAAACTAAAAGAGGCAAGTTCTCAGGTCCTGCACAAAGTGTGGGGCACAGGGAGCCAGGGTGCAGAGCTGATTACTGCCAGAGGAGGAGAGGCAAAGCAGAAGCTGAGGGACATGGGACAGTGGAGGTCAGCGGCAGGTCAGCTGCTGCAGAGATGCTCCATAGGCAGAAACAGAGGAGAGCACAGGGAAGGGGTCAGCAAGAGCTCCTCTGAAGGCAGGGGGCACCAGGAAGCATCAAGAACTCCCTCATTTCTGCTTGTAGACAGTCTGGGGATTGCCACCTATAGACCCTCCCTTTCCATATAGCTCCCAGTGGTGACATTTGCTCTATCTGGTGCTCGGCATGCACACTAGGAAGAATGCCCAGAGGACATGGGTCCTGAGTCAAAAAAAACCCATGGTGACCGGGGAAGAGAGCTGGTGACTATCTAGGAAACCTTCAGAAATTCCCTCCCAATGGAAGAGGGAGTGAGCTAACATCCTCCACACCACAATCAGCCACTCAATGGGGACATGCATGTCCCCTCACCAAAACCCTCTTCGGGTCTGGACTCTCATTTTGGAGTGAAAACACAGTGCAAAAGGAGCACATGCTGATGCACCTCTTCCCATGACAACTGAGCCAGAGCAGCGCTGGCTGAGCCCCCCATGCTCTGCTTTCCCCACAACACTTCCAAGAAAGCTCCAGCCACTGGGCAGGGCACTCACCCAGGAGGAGGAGGAAGAGGAAGGCAGCTGCCAGGCGCTGTGCCAGCCCCATGGGAATCTGCTGTGCTTGGATCCTCTCCCAGAGGGGCAGTGATGGGCTCTCATGGGCGATGGCGACAGCCATTCCGCTATGTAGAAAGCGGCTGGGAGGAAACTGTCTGTCACTGGTGGTTTCCTCTGCTTAGAGCGACAGGGAGAAGTTACAGAGCAGGGTGCATCAGCAAAGTAACACCCTCTGGGAGGTGACAGCCAGCACCCTGTCCCCAGGCCACCTGGGCAAGTGTGACTTTGATGCCCAAAGTCCCTTCTGCCGCTGCGTCCATGCCAGGTGTCCACCTGTGGGCACCTCTTGGCTGTGGCTTTGCTGTCCAACAGCAGCATGGGCTAAACCTCTGCCTCACTGCTCCTCCTTTATGCACAGAGTATCCTGCCCCGTGCTAACAGCAAGGAGGGAACAAGGGGCTGGGGTCCAGGGAGGGATGGAAGCACATTTCTAGGGCTGAAGGTTCGTCCAGCTATTTATTTCCCAGAGCTGCAGGTACAGGCTAGGGTGGCACAGTGCTCCTTGCAGAGAGCTGATCAAGATCTGCCTCACCCTGCAGTGGGGCATCTCTCCCACAGCATCCCCACCAGTCCATCCATTCCATGGTCAGGAGAATCATAACAGCCAGTCCAGCTGGCTTGTTGGTTCTTGCAGGATCACCACAGAGCCAGGAATTGTCCAGGAACTCTATCCTGTATGCACATCCCATGAGCAGGCACCCCAATGTGGGAGACCCTGGCCCACAATTCTCACAGGAGCAATGAGGCCACAGGGAGCTGCACTGGAGGGCTGAGGTCAGGAGATTCCAGCACAGTCCCAGGAGCTCCAGCACATTCCCAGAGATAAGTGCTGTGGCTGCATTGCCTGGGACATGCTGCTGCTCCTGCTGGCAGGTGCCAGGAATGTCCTGGGACATGGTGAGAGGCTGACAGGGGCACATCCTGGACAGGGAAAACCCAGCTTCTGAGGCATGTAGCCAAAATACTAGAGATGGGCTCAAAGACACTGCTGAAATTATTTGTTTGGGTTTTTTGGTTTGGTGATGGCTTTTTTTTTTGTTTGTTTGGGGGATTTTTGAGGTGGGGTTGTTGGGCTTTTTTTCTCCAGGTGGCACAAAACATTTATCCTTGAGCCATGCTGCTCCTGCTGCTGCCAGAGGGATTGACTGAATGACTTAATTAGCTCAGGGATTCACAAGCAAAATCCAACCATAAAACAGCTCCTCTTGCTTGATCCCAGGGGGCTTCCAGAGGGAATGAGATTCATGTAACAACCCAAAACAAACATGAGGTCCCTGCTTTCTCCATTTATAAAACCAACTCATATGACAGCCTGAGGGGCTGGGAGGGGGAGAATGAGGCCTCTTGCTGCAAGGCTCGACCCTCCATCAGCTCCTTAGAAAGCCAAATCTGGACCAGGGGATGGGCTGTGGCAGCAGGCAGAGGTCTCTGCAGGATTCCACCTGTACCCTGTGGCAGCCATGCACAGGGCCATAACTGTGTGCTAGGCTTGTGTTCCCTGCTGCAGGATTAAACCATCCCATTTCAGAAGGAAAGGGATGGAGAAATTCGCTTTCCAAGAGCAGCCCACTGCCAGCAGTGCCCTGGGGGATCATCCTGTTGACAGTAAGCTGCCCACTTACCACTTTGGAGGAGGGAAAAGCATCAGAAGCATCTCTGCTACAGTGACAGAGTAAATGGAAAGGAAACTTGGAGTTCAACCTCAGTGGGCTTCCGACTGTCAGCGTGCAGATAAACACACGCTCGGGGACAGTTTAACTCCAAGCTTGCAGCTCTAATGATGCGTGAGTCACAGTTTACATTTGCAGTGGAGAAACTGGGGAGAGTAGGATTGCCTGGCCCAGCCCTATCCCTGGCAATAATGATGCTCTGTGGACAAAATCAACAGCTCCCTCTTCCTGGGACTGCACAGTCTCAAACTCACTCTCTTCCTTCCCGGGAAATCAGTGCACAGACATACAGCAGGGCAGAGTGAAGGAAGGGGAGCAGAGAATTCTTTACAAAGACAGGATTGCCATTGGAAGCCATATCATCGAGTCCAAATCCATGGGGAGAAAGATTCCCTTGCCCTATTCTCCTAGGCATGACACCAGACAGGAAATGACAGGGAAATATGCTTCTTGGATAGCACAGAGGGTCCCTGCCTGTACCTACACAGAGCAGAGCACTTGCCTCCTCTGAACCAGATGGTGCATGTGCCCAGGCACCCACTTGGTGAACTGAAGTGCTGCACAGGCCCATGGGGATTAAACACTCCTGGCTCTAGCTCTTGGAACAGCCTGGCTACTGCCAGCACCATAGCAGGGCTACCTCTCAGTACACCCCAGTAAAGTACAATTATCTCCCACTCCAGGGCATAAAGCTGGAGCTCGGGTGGCCCAGACCACTGGCTTTGCCTTTCACACCGATGATGACCATCTTTAATTGCATGCCTCCATACCTGTTCTCCTTCCTCCTGCTTCTCCCTGGGTCCCTTTGAAGGCTTCCTTTTTGGATGTTGCTCAGCCACTTTGGGTCAAAGCTTTCCAGGAAAACGCCACCAAAAATGCAGCATGGAAAGTTTTACCAAGCCCAGTGCAGCGAGGTGGAGGCTCTGCCTAAAAGAGCAGAGCAGCCACCAGCAGCACCCACAGTGACTTGGAAACCTCTTGGCTAGACAAGTGCTGACACTTACACACTGCAATGAGCCTGGAGACAAACGGGAATAAGGCAGGATCAGTCTCACATCAGGGCAGAAAGGCTGTGGAGGAAGCTGTTGAGGGTGAAGGAGGTGACACAGTAATCAGTGTTTTTGGGTCTCAACAGACTCCTCCCCCTAAAAATATACAATTAGGCAAGCACAGGGGAAAGGCTGTAACCCAGACCCCAGCCTGGCTGTATGGCTCCCATGAGTTCCTTACCCCATCGGGGCGCCTGGGGTTAGGGAAACTGTGGTTTCCTGTGCCTGCAGTCATCACATTCATTGCTGGCTTCCACCAAAAAGTCACAACAAATGCCATCATGTAAAGGAAATCAGACCTCAAACCATGTCATAAGCAAATCCAGCTTTACACAGGAATGGTTTTCAGTCACTGCCAAGGTTGCTTCCTCTGCGAGGAAACAAAACCTAGCTCATGAAAAAGAGGGTTTCCCCACGAGCTTTTGTCATTGTTACGCAATATCCCAGGTGAAAGCAAACTGTTCTGGGCCTCTGCTCAGCCCCAAGGATCTGCCACCTCCTCACCCCATCCCAGCACATCCCTGCCAGCAGCCTGGGGCTCCCTGGGCACCAGAGCAGGTGGCAAAAGGAGCCAGAGACGAATCCGAGGCAGAGAGGCTGAAGGGGATAAAACCAACACAGGCTTCTCCTTCCAGCCCCCATGAGCTTGTGCATCCTGCCCTGAGGCTGCATGGGTGTCCCAAAGGCTGTTAGGAGGGGAAAGGCAGGGGAGAGGCAGGAGAAAGGTGCCTGGTGCCTGCGTGGCTGTGAACACCTCTGTGCCTTGCAAAGAGCAGCTGCAGAGAGCTCCCCACATTTCAGGCTGCTCTTGTGACCAAATGGGGAGGGGGAATACAATCCAGGAGTGCTATTGGCAAGCTTTCCAAAAAACTGCCTCTGCCTCCCACTCAGAAACGCCACTGCCAGTGGCTGTGAAGAGGGAGAAGGACAGGGAGCTGCAGCCTTGAAAGCAAGAGGCTGGCGCCAGGCAGGGTGGGGGGCACACAGGGAAGAGCACAGCATTAGCTGGGATAATCTGGCAGTCTTGGGGGATGCACCAGAAGCCTACAGATAATCAGGGGAGCTGGTGCAAGAGACTTTGAAGTCTGCCATCAGGTTTTCTCAGCCCGGCTCAGACATCAAAGGCAGCTGGTTAGTGCCCCCAATTACAGAGCAAGCCTGCTGCCTGCCTTCCCCAAGGCCAGCGGCTCAGCCCTGCTCCCCTGGGCACATCTCACGGCCAGAAACCTCCTGACGAAGCAGAAATGCCCAAATCCCTCCAGCTCCTGCTGCAGCCAGCCTTGCTTTGCTGGGAGCTCGCCTCGCTGCCACGTGGCTTTCACCTTGGGCTGTGGGAGCCAAGTGAGATCTTGGTGCATACACATCTCCCCACTGATGTGCTGTGGAGACTGTCAGTCCCAGGAAAGCCAGGCAGCCACAAAAAAAAAAAAAAAAAAAAGGGGAAGACTATAAAAAGTGAAGAAAATAACAGCCTTTTCTCATGGTGGTGGGAAAGTTTGCTTCCTTTAGTCAGATCTTGCATGGCCCTCATGGGACATGGCTCCAATGCAGGGCAAGCTCAGGGTCTTTATGAGCAAAAGCGCACAGCAGCACTGAAAGATTGTTTGGGTCAGCTTGCATTGCAGAAATACAATACAGTACAGCAACTGAAAACAAATAATTAAAACCACAAAAAAAAAAATTCTAAATCTAAGAGCAGAACTGGCTGAGAAGCAGAGGGAGCACCTGTCTTGTACAGCTGCAGCTTCTAAGGACTCTGGCCACGCTGAATAGCAGAAGCCAAGAACATGCACAACTCCTCTTCAATGAATTGGTGTTTGCTCTTATTTGCACCATCGTTTCTACTGAAAAGGGAAAAAAAAAAAAGTCGAAGAGGAGTGCAGCCTGCCCTCTATAAACCCCGTGATCCCCCTCTGCAGCACACACAGGGCCTGCTCACGTCACTGTGAAGTCTCTGAGTGCAGCCCCCCTGCCCAGCCTGGCTCCTGCCCAGCACCAGGAGCTGCTCCACGCCCCCAGACTCTCTGTGCTGGCATTTGAAGCAGCATCAGCATCTTTTACGCAAGCAGCATCATGAAAGACTCTTTGAAGCAGAGCAGCAGAGGGATGCGCCTGGTTGTTTCAATTCCCAATGGACACAGGCAGGGCAGAGAGGATGGAGGTTAACAGAGGGACAGGAGAGCAGTCACAGTGGGCTCTGCTGTTCAGGAGGAATTTCTTTGGGGGAATACAGGATGGTGTTACGTGTTGGGAGAGAAACTAGGTTTTCAAATTAAGCTGCTTATTTAGGTCTCTAAGTTATGGAGATTCTGCACTTCAAAACTAATTAGATTGACAGAGCTTGGATTCGATTACAGGATTTCCAGAAGCAAGAGGGTTTGAAAAAAATAAAATTAAATAGCTGGCCTGGAAATGCTGGCAAGAGAATTAAACACCCATTGCTGCAACCAACTGTTAAACACATCTAGGCTGGGAAAATGATAACTCCAGTCCCCAAAACCCACTGTACCAGTGGCTGCAGCAGGGAGGTGCTCTCCTAACAAACCCAAATAGAATATATACATAACCATGTTTCCCAGTCCTAGAGGTAGGCAGAGGGCTCCAAGACACTTCAGGAAGCACGTGCTTCTCCAGTGGCAGTGTGTGAATTGGGAAGTGCATGGATTTTTCCCTGCCCTAAGGCTACTGCAGTGAGCAGAGCATCCAGAAGCTGTAGGCAGGCAACTGCAGGGCTGGGGCTGAAGGAGGAGTAGCTGGAGGTCCCATGGAACAGCACTTGGGCTGACAGGGGAAACCTCATCACATAAAACCCACCACCTACATAGACAGAAAGTCCCATCCTTACCAGCCAGGACACTGAAGAGTTTTCTGCACCAGCACTGCCAGCAACACGGGACCACTGCACAGCTGTGATCCAGAAATGACAAAGCAAGGCAGCTATGGCAGAACTACTCTTACAGCTCACCTACCATCAAAGGCTTTGCTCATCTGCTTGAAAGAACTCCCTCTTTCCCACTCATCTGAGATCACAGGAAAAACAGTGGCTTTGCAAGGCCCAACAGTGGAGCCAGAGTGGCCCTTTTTAAAATCCCAGAACTGCCAGCTTCAGTTCCTCTTGAAACTCCTAGAGCATCTTTTCTTTCTTCTCTTCCAATATCCATATGCAGGTGTCCAAAGAAACTCAGCTTGGGGCCTGAGGGGTTGCCAGAGGAACCTTGCCTCCCAGTGTAGTATTAACATGTTGGGCTGGGTGTGTTTAGCTACTGGAGAGCTGTACCTGGCCATGGAGTAGATGCTCTGGTTCTTCCTATATGTCACCTTTTCACTCTCCTCAGGTTTGGGAAGAGCACTCTGGACACACCACCCCACATTGCCCCACAAGCACCACAAGCACATTGCAGGCAGTACTGAGGCTGTTGGGGCTGCTATTCTCCATTTGCACTACAGAACGATGTCGTCACAGAAAGGCTAAGTTATATTTACTCTGAGCCAAACAAATTCCCTTCCACCAAAAGGCAGGAGCTGCAGTGAACTCCAGGGAAAGCCTGCAGGGTACACTGCTCTGATTAAACAGAGATGGCAGGAAGAGTTGCAAATGTACACAGTACATCTCACTTGTGTGCTCAGATTGTCAGTGTGAAAGCAAATCCCCCTTCAGTGTTGCCACTGAAGGGCTTGATAAAGGCTGTGCTCAGTACTGCAACACAGCAGCAGCAGCTATCTTCCCCTTGCCTGACACCTTCCACACAAGAGAGCCTGCAGAACTCTGCTGCTACTCCCAGGGACTTGGAGAACACCTCTCACCACTGAAACGTGGGTCTCAGTTGAGCTGGGAAGAGGTGACACAGGCAACATGCTGCTGCCACCACTGACAGGAGGTAAGGGAGGATTTAAAGACAGCAGTGCCATGCCCAAGGGTCCTGAGAGCTATCTTGTTAACACTGTACACAGTGGGGTCGAGGAAAGGGAATTTAATGAATACCAACTTACAAAAGACCTTTATAGACCTTTTCTGAAAAGACCTTTTCTGCATTCATCCATGCAGGGAACTGTAGGAGACAGAAAGAAGAGAGGGAAAGAAAAAGATAATGGCACAAGGGAAAGACATCTCAGCACAGACCTGAAAGGCTACAGGAAAAGCCATCAACTTCAAAAGGACCTTAACATCTCTTTTCTAATGAAATGTATAATTCTACCAGTCTGAGCGCTCTGAGCTGAAGGGGCTCTCCCTGAAAAAATAGAGATGGACATTTCTGAGGTAGAGGAAGAGGCCATGCTTGTCAGCCTACAGCAGCTAGCAATGTCTGCCCCTGCAGAAGAAAGCCAAAAGCATGATGAAGTAGAAAAACACATTATCCCTTTTTTTCTTTTACTGGGAGACTCACCTTATGGCAATGATTTTGCTTTAAGTACTCCAAGAAACCTGGTCACTCACTGTGAAAGCTGCTAGGAAAGACATCTTCAGAGGGACTGGACATTGTGGATAACACACCAGGGACCTCAGTATGAGGCACGGTTGACTCCAGCAGCCACAGAGCAGAAAAGCTGCCTGGCTGAAGTTTAGGAGCCTGCAAAAGGATAAAAAACACAGAGTAGACTGGATTCATCCTTATAACCATCATCCAAGGACTCTTGCACAAAAGCAGAGGTGTTATACAAGTAACATAATTGAGATCAGAACCCATCCTGGAAGTGTTTTCACGGAAACATAAGCTATGTTTGGAGAGAACTTGAGGACCTGTCACCTGTCTGTTGGCTGAATAATGACCACAGCTCCCTGCTGGGACTTCTTCCCTCCTCCCCAGTCCTTCACTAGAGGGAGCTGCCATTACCTCATTTCTCTCAGCCCCTACCTGTCTGCCCAATACTTTTATACAATATCTTGCCTAATTCTCATGTCTTAGGTGAGCTGTGCTTTCCTCTGCAGCAATAGTGAGGAACAAGTGCCTTCAGGTTCATACTCTGAGATGCATATCTAGAATAGCTCAGATAAAATACATTCTTTAATTACCTGTTTCTCAGGTCCAGGGTAGCTATCCTGGGTGTTAACAGTGAATCACATCATTGTTATCCTAAAAAATGAAAGTGTTCAGCACAGTGGTCTCTTGTCTGGAGCTCCTAGACACTGAGCAGAATCCGTGCTATGATAGCAAGCAGATGGAGAAAGAAGGCTAAACCATCTTTCTTAGAAAGAAAAACTGTCCCTTCTGCTTTGGCAAAGGGAATATAAATGTCTCTTTGGAGTCACTTCTCCGTCAGAAATGCTTATTTTCCTTGCATAGTGCCTGGAGTCCTCATGAGGAAAGTGGCCACAAAATATTTGTATAGGAGCACAGGGTGCCAGCCTAGCAGGAGATTCTGCAGTGGGCACTGGGCTGGAGTTCTGCAGCCTGAGCTCTCAGCAGATGATTCAAGAACACACTACAACAGTGGACCCCTGCTCTCCTCCAGAGAGACCATTGTCCTTTAGATGCAGAGACACAAAGGCAAGAAAAGGCTCCATAAGGGAAGCATGAAAAAGAGAAGAGGTAAGGCAGAGGAAAGAAAACACAGATTAAATCAGCAAACAAGTTTCAGGACAGCAAAAAGGATGTACCTGAACACTAAAGGGGAGGTTACAACTACTGCACTTGCATTCACAACATGCATTTGGCTGTAACCACACACGGCTTTCATACATCCAGGCAGATACTAAGTAGCATGGATATTTTCTGTTTTCCACAGTCAAGCACCCCAGCCACTGCACATCATGCCAGGGCCTTTGTAGAGCTGAAGTCAGCACAGAGGCAACAAGAGCTACTAATGCACTACCAGTCCTGTCCTCTCAGACATCTCTGGGGTCTCAGATGCCCAGTAACTGGTATGTTCTCATTGCCAGCTCTGCTGCAGAAGCTCTGGAAGTTCATCCTCCCCTCTCTCCAGCTCCACCCTTTATGAAACTTTTAGGAACTCAGTGTCTTTGGCACTCCTTACCATCCATTAAGTATGTCAAACCATTGCCAGGATTGTACAAGCAAGGAACTAGAGGGCATAAGCCAGATTAAGTTGCCAAGAAGAAACAGAACTTTGTGTCCATCTGTCTGCAGGCTTCATCACTCACCTCTGACAACAACAAAGGTGTGCTCCGACTAAGTCTGTGCTCTGGTCTAAGGCCCAGCACACACTGGAGGTTATAAAATCCCAGATGAACAAAGTATAATATAATACTAGCTTGCTTTCACAAAGCCTGTATTGTGAAGTCCTGCCTTTCCACCCCCTTGGCAGAGGTGGAAGCAGACATGCTTCTGGCACTTCATGGAATGCAACTCTGCTGCCAGGGAGAAGAGAACAGCTTGTGTCTATGGCAGCTCTTCTGAAGGACCTGGAGATCCACATGGCCTGGTTTCCTCAACAACCCAGGCATTCCCCTGGAGTTCTCAGGATCACTCATCTGCTGGCTACAGCACAATGCCATTTTCCTCAGTAGCAGAAGTGGCAAAGGGCTGTCTGAAGGCTTCACGTGGCATTTAAGGTGTATTTGCCTGGCACCAGAATGAGAAGTGGCTTTTCCTTCAGTTAGCACATCCCACAGCTCCAATCAGTCACTAAAGACTCTCTCTTGAAACCTCATTTGTCCTGACACCTGCTGTGCAGAGCTCAGCCCCCTGCAGTCACAGAAGTGTGGGAAATCCCACAGGAAAGGCTAAAGCCACACATTTCCTTGGAAGATTTGCATGACTGGGCTTCAGCTTCACCTGACAAAGTGGAAGGTCAGTGACAATGAGGTCTTCTCATGCATCCTGCTTGACACCAGGCAGCTTCAGCTCAGCAAGGGTTTTTGACTGGCCCTGACCCGAGCAGAGCAGTCAGCCAGAGCCACAGCAGCACCACTAAGCTCTGTCAGAGAAAAAGAACAGCCAAGCATGTTGCCTGAGCCTGGTGTTAAGAAAACAACTATACTCTCAGGCTGTGGCACAAAAGTGCTTTTCAGACTGCCCCCATGGCAGCAGGTCACTCCTCCATCAGCAGCTGGCTGAGCTGAGCCCATGGAGGTACAAGGTAGTGTTAGACACTTGACACCTCTCACCATTCCCTGAAACACCCAGGCACTTACCTGCCAGTACCCCCTTTCATTTCCAGACTTACATTTTTCAGCTTTCCTTCTTGTGATAAAATCCTAGCACATTTACAAGAACAGTATAAAGACCCAGGTCATCCCAGGGAGTGGGGGAGGCAAGCAAATTTCATAAAAGCTAATCCAAACTTACCTGTGAGCTGTAACCTGCAGAGCTGGAGGCCAAGGACTGCTGTCCCACACCACTCCTTGCTGCTGTACATGCATGTGGGTACTGCACACCTGCAGCTGGCTGAGGGAACATTTATGGCCTTCCTGGATTTTGGCTGATGGCTCCTGTTGCTCCTTAAGGATTTAGAGCTTGGTGCCACCTCCCAGCATCCTGCAAGCACACTGCAGAGCACACCTTTCCATCTAGAAAGAAGCCAAATGTACACACTTTGCTGTCACCTGCCCTGCACTGCAGCCTGCTCAGAGCATACAACACTCTGAACACAAACTCACCTTGCCAAAGCCTGCCTTGGCATCCCAAAACCATTGCTGCCTCAAGCTGCTTCCTGCTGGAAAGCAAGTGTGTTAGTTTTGGCTGGAATAAAGTTCACTTTCTTCACAGTAGCCAGCACGGGGCTGTGCTTTGGATTTGTGCTGGAAGCAGGGCTGATAATGCAGGGATGCTTTCCTTACTGCTGGGCAGAGCTTGCACAGAGCCATGGCCTTTCCTGCCTCTCACCCCACCCCAGCAGCAGGGCTGGGGGTCAAGGAGGTGGGAGGGGACACAGCCAGGACAGGTGACCCCACCTGACCCCAGGGATATCCCAGAGCAGACAGTGCCATGCTGGGCAGATAAAACTGGTGGAAGGAGGAGGAAGGGGGAACATTCAGAGTGATGGTGTTTGTCTTCCTGAGTCACTGCTACGTGTGACAGAGCCCTGCTCTCCTGGGATCCAGGGCTGAACACCTGCCTGCCCATGGGAAGCAGGGAATGAATTCATTGCTTTGCCTGAGTGCATAGCTTGTGCTTTCCCTATTAGACTGTCTTGATCTCAACACATGTATTTTTTCACTTTTACCCTTCCAATTCTCTCCTCCATCCCACTGGTGGGGGAGTGAGCAAGTGGCTCTATGGGGCTGGGCTGCCAGCTGGGATTTAACCATGACAGCAAGCCACCTCCTTGCTGTATGATTTTGGTGTCTTTGCATGACTGCTGAGGGTAAAAAAAAATCCTACATTCAGCCATTGACAAAAAAAGCAAGAAGTTTTCTTCCAGCACTATTGGTTTTTCTCCTGGTACCTTGGAAACAAGAAGCCTCATGAAGGGGTCAAGGAAGACTCAACACCTAATGCCAGGTTTTACAGCAGATATTAAATTTACACTCCCAACTGTGACTCCTGGCCTTAGCTAATCAAAATAAAACTCTCCCAACAAAAAGGCTGACTTACAGTGGGTAGAAACACAATAGACTCAGAAAATAATTATGCTTCCCAATTCGTGCCAGAAATGTAGGCAAATATTTAAAACTTACTGTTAAGTAGGACTCATGCTTATTTTACAGGGTAAACAGTGCTGGAAACAGGACTGTGAGGTTTACATTTTATACTTGCAACAATAGTGTCTGCATACATGCAGGGAACAAGAGCTGCCCACAGCTCAAACATCCAGACCCACAGCACAGACATAATCAAAAAGACTCCCTCTTTATTTTAAACATAAAAAGAAACATTTTACACAACATTGTTAGAATTATTCAGTACCTGCATTCCAGAATTGTGCCCAAAACTTTATTTTTTAACTTTGAAATTAAAACAAAAGAGATAAAGTATCTTGCCCTTCTGCTGTATGATGTTCAAGGTTGCCCTGGATCGAAATTCCAAGTGCCTGGAGGAATTTACCAGCTTAACCAGGAGACTGGCAATGCAAACAGAGGAAGATCAATGTGAGCCCTTAGGATACTTTGACAATACCACAGGTTGCAACAGGGAGGATATGGATGCTTGTACTGCACCACAGGCAGCTTACTCTTCTGATACTCTGCAGGTTCAATACACAACCAGATCACACACACCTCCACTCACACAAACCCTGGTCACACACAAAATAAAAATAATAATAATAATAATAAAAAAACATGAAAAGTGACCTAGATTTTTTTTTCCCTTAGAGAGAAGATTCACACTATTTTTAAAAAAGGGGATAATACAAAATTGGCACAAGTAGAAGGAAACCCAGGGGCTAGGTCTAGCCCATCAGCTTCTAGCCTTCCAACTACAGCAAATATAGGGTGGAATGGGATGCAGCATTACCTTCCAAGGGGCTGTCAGCAGTGCAAGCTAGTGGCAAACTTCCTTCACTTGGAGTGACAAAGATGGTTTGTTACGGGCTGTGAAGGAAGGTCAGCATTAGATAAAGACACGGGGACCTTTCACTAGAGAAGAAGGGAGCCCTGACCAAAATAACCCTGAGTTTTTTCCAGCAGGGAGGAAGTGTGCTATATTGAGTGTTTGGGAAGAGCTGGCGGTTCCCTGCTCATCCATTCCCTAATTATTGCATTATGGTCATGATCCTCTCTCCCTAAAACTTAACCAAGGGCATAGATAGACAAGGAGTCAGCCTGCCAGGACAAAAAGTGACTGATGCTGGGCTTAGAACTTGACCACTACTTCCACCCCTCCCAAGATGCCCCAATGCCACAAGCCTTCTGAGAGAAAAGCAGATGTTAATGCAGGAAAGAAGCTGCTAGATCAGCCAGCATCCCAAACATCAAAATAGTGTTTATAACATTCCAGGAAAAAGCAAGATTTCACTACAGCAGAGACAGGAAAGGAAGAAAAATTCTTGCTGTCAAAGTAGTGTTTGAATAAATCCTTTCCTGAACTCCTTTCCTTTGGAAACCATTGCTACAAGTTTCTGGGCTTTCACAGTGGAAGCTAAAGACTGCTTTTGGCCTGTTCTTTAGGAAAGGCAGCTAAGTCTGCCTGCAACAGAGACCTTTTCAGAGCTCTTCCAGAAAGAAAAACATCAAGCCAGAAAGGAAACTCACTATGTGTCTTCAGGCCAAAGTCTTTCAGAGGTTCGTAAGTCTGGGGGTCCCAGTTTTGGAATACTACATTAAATGTCTTAAAGAGTCAAATAACAACTTTCAAGCCCCAATTCTGCAAATTAAGCCCATTTTGAAGATGTTTCATATTCATCTTTCAAAAATTCCTGGACATCTCTACGCACACAGATGTGACTGCATGCATGTTCACGTGCAGGACACAGAGCAGCCTTCTGGAAAAACCCCTTCACATCAGCCTCAGAACAAAGGTCACAATGCAAGACAGAAAAAAAAAAAAAAACCACACTGAGAAAACTTACCACAAAAAACCTTCATAGCCCAGATACCAGACCTGCAACTCCCCTGGAATATGCAGTGGGATGAACTATTAGAGAAGCAGATTGTCTAGGATATAACTAATGTCTAATCAGGCAACAACACACCACAGCCACTACCTTCCATGGATGCTCTTGTTTGCCATCTTTTATCTCAAAGGCCATGGTAAGGATTGAGCCCTGGCCTCATCTCTGCATTTCTCACCCCTCTTGACGCAAGCCAAACCATGGCTGCGACATCAGATTGTGGTGAAGTCCTACTTCCTCGTTTGTTTGTATACAGTATCTTTATTCTGACCTTTATTGCTTAGAACACCAGCTGTGCTGGGAGGACAGAACTGCCTGCCAAAGTTCCTGCTCCCTCTCAGGAGCCAGGTCAGTATTTGGAAGACCAAAGCAGGACTTCTGTACCATAGCACCGAGGAATACGTCTCAAGCCCATGGGGAAAGCCCCACTGCAGGCCCATGCTCAACACCAGGGCTGTTGAAACCCAAAGGATTCTTGCTGCCCTCTTGGGCTTGTTCTTATTCCTACCCTGAGCTGCACTGCAGCTACTGCAGATCTCAGATTCTGCTCACAGGTTTGAGGGTTACCAGTGAGTGACTGGCAGAAGCAGCACTGAAGTCTGGTCTGTGCATTTGGTAATACATAGTTTACAAGTCTCTAAACATGATCAGTTGGTCAACTGCAGATGAAGATCCATCTCTTGTTATTTTCATAAGTCACACCATCACCCAGGGAGCAAGGTCCCAGCCTCCCTGCTGAGGCCAGGAGAAGGCTGAGCCTTGTCCCTAGGTACCACGTGCCCCCTGCCACAAGCAGAACAGGGTCTCAGGCACGATGTGAGCAGCTGTAGTGGGGAGAAGAGAAGGTGGAAGGGTGGGGGAAAAGGTGGCCATAGGCAGGCAGACATCCATCAAATGCTTGTCTGAGGATTAACTCCTCAGTGTTGCCAAGTCAGTCCCAACTCACCACAGCTAAGAGCTTTGAGCACTGAAAATAAAAGGTTTTTAAAAAGTGCTTCAAAGACCTCCACCAGGCAAGTGTCAGGATTAACTGCAATCTCTTGGAAAGCCAGGGAAGAGAAGGCATGCTGACAACCATAAAACAACTCTTTGCCAGAACGGCCTCATGATGGTTCCAGCATAGGAACCTTCCCCAGCCTTCAACCCAACACAGAGAAGTTTCTGAGATACCAAGGTGGAAAGAGAAAGGGAACAGGATGGTGTGATGGGGATAGAGGGGAAAGGTAGATTGGCTAATGCAGTGAAAGTCTAACACTTTTACCAGCCTCTTTCCCATTCATCATCCTGCCCACCTTGCTTTCATACAGGGACATCTTTCTAAAACCACAAGGGGGGAAATAAAACCAATGAACAAACAAACAAAACATTAATGAATTTTGTCACAGGGCCCTGCTGAAAGAAGGCTCAACAGTTTGCACATTAGAAGGACATGATCCCTATGCAGAAAGTGCTGCTGGAAAAGGAGAACTCCCAAGTTGCTAAATATGGCCTGATTGTTCTCAGGACATGACGTGTAACAAGGAGAAGCTTGAGGTCCAGGCTGGAATCAGAGAGCAAATGCACTGTCTTGTCTGGGCCTGTGAGCAAGTGTCTCAACACAATCCAGGAGCCCTGTGAGTCTCTCCCAAAATGCAAGTGTGTCCAGCTCAGTCCATCTCCATCGACATTAGCCGGCAGCGTTCTCGTCTCGTTTCCTGCACCTCCTTCTTGCAGCACCAACGGGAGCTGCAGTAGCCAATGAGGCAGGAGAGGAGTCCAATGGCAGTGGCCAGACCGATGCCAATCAACAGGGGGTACTTGAAAGCATTCAGAACTGAAAAAGGAAGGCAGAGTCATTAGATATGACTGAGAAATTCAGACAACCCTTTTATTTCTTCTTGCCTGAAAAACGAGAAAATTCCACATTATTCAGTCAGGGGCAGATTAATTATTTCAGAAAGAAATTACACTAATTTTCCTTCTTGATTTCCATCTTCCCGGGTTTGAAAAATTGGTCTTTTAGTCTCTCCCTTTTCTCTTCACCCTAATTCTTCCTCTATAATTTCAAAGCCTTGGAGAGGATGGAAGCACCAGAAGAGCCTGGGAGTGAGATAGCAAAATCAAGTTTATTCCAAGAGTCATCCTCTCACACATTTCTCCAAACAAAATATTGGATTGTTTCCCCATCAGAGGCAGAGTATGGCTGCATTCTTTGTAATACATTTCCAAAAAGCAAGGAGTAGGCTCCTTTATGCTTTGAGTTATTAGAATTACTATATATTACCCTATCTAATCAACCTTCAAAGCTGGTGCTTAAACAAAAAAATTGATTTTGAAGTACCTACTGCTCAGTTAAAAGGCAGTAAGAACTGAAAGGGTCTTGGAAAGTACAGTTATAATAGTTATCAGCACAGTGGGGAGAACAAAAGCTTCTTGTTCATTTCAAGTTCATGGAACTTCCAAAAATGACCTCTCCTGGAAATATCAAGAAAGCAGCTAGTTCAAAACCCCTCCTGTATTAATTTTCTCCTTAGCTACGTGCTGAATGCAGTATCTAGTGTGACTTTCTGCTCATGAAGTCTAGCAACACTTGCAACTCTGGGTGGAAAGCAGAAAAGGCATGAAGTGCAGGGAGCAATATGTCTTGTCATTAGAGAGGGAGGAAGGAGTCAGAGCTCTGATTTTTCTCTTCTCAGCTTTGACACTAACCACAATGTAACTAATTCACACACTCCATCTGCAAACCAAGGCTTCCTCCAGCAGGCAGCAGAAGGGTTAACACTCAGAGAGAATACTGTGCCCTTCACTGAAAGATGCCTCAGCTATGGAAAACATCACCAAGAGGTGATCAGGAAAGAAAATACTCCAGGTGTTTAGGCAGCACAGATTCTTCTACTCTGAAGAACCTTGAATCAGAAATTGTTAACCATAAAAAAGATGACAAAATCTAATGAGATTACCAGAGGCACCTTTAAAAGTATTTACGGGGAACGCTTGCCACAAAAAGACACAATAAGGTGTTAAAAACAGAATTGAGTAGCACATGTTCAGTCTCTTACCATCCATTTTCACAGACAGGAAGAGGGGCTTGGCTTTGATGTCAGGCTCGCGCTGCCACACGCCCGTGGCGGATCGCACCCAGGGCGTCACCACGCAGTAGTGGTTCCCAAAGTCGTGGTCCTCGCAGCCGTGCACGCGCAGCCGGAACTCCAGAGGGCTGATCCTCTCCACGCTGAGGTCGCTGCTGCCATTCCTCCTGCTCTGTGTCACAATCCCTCTCCGGTCCAGCGAGGCCAGCAGGATGGGCTCTCTGTCCAGCGCAAAGGAGCGCACGGCAAACCAGGAGACATCAAAGGACATGTCATCTGTGTTGGTGGGCAAAGAAGAATTCAGACATGTTGGTGAGCCCTGAAAAGCATTCACAGTGCCATTTCTCAGCAGAAAGGTTAATCTGTAAGCAGCACAGCCAGCACTGGTCTGACAGCAGAGGAAAAAAAAAAAAAAGAAGAAAACAGAAAGAAAAAGAGAGTCTCCTGAACATGTCCTTTCTAGGAAGATTCAAGCAGTGAACTGAAATGAAATGCACTGACAGGAAGAATGGAGTTGTACAGAAAGGGTGACTTACCACAGGGATGACAAACAAGCAATTTCTTGCCTTTCTGCCTGTGATTCTGAAATTTGTATTTAACTCTAAGTTTTTACCAAGCAGGCCTAGTATCATAAGAAGTTTTACAGTTACACTGTACCTGTAGTGAAAGGGAGTGGGAGTGCTAGATATTTGCTATCAGAGAGTGATTTGCAGTCACTGTCTTCACAAGATCAGAAGGCTCTATCCTGAAAATCCCTTCCTTACATTTAGAGTTTGCCTAAACAAACACAAATTCTGCACAGTGCACAAAAATTACCTGCAACAGCACAAAACGATCAGGAGCAAAGCCTGACCGTGCTGCTTTCACACATTTTTCCCAGAGTTGTGGGTTACTGTGACACATCAGACATGATGTCTTGTACAAGTTTCACCACCCAAAGACACAGTCTATAATATGGATTTGCAGGAACTTACACTTCTAACACAGCTGGCAGGTAGTCAGAGTCCATCAGCACATCTAGCTTGCTGTGTGCTCGTGCAAGGTCCTATTGATCTCATTAGCAGCTCTCAGTCCTAAGCCTATTAGGCAGATGTAGCTGAGTATCCATTTTAAAAATCACCGCTATTCTTTGCTATCATGAGCCCAGCAACACCTGTCAGTCTGAAACCTAGCATGACCTACAGCACAGAGAAGAAAGCCTGCTCACCTGTTTCCTCACAGGTCTTCCTGGCACATGAGCAAAACAATGGGTCCAAACTGGAAACAGAAATTACTATTTCTGTCCTGAGTTTGGAGTACTGGTACAGTATGTGCATGCCTAAGGCAGTCCCAGTGATTCTCGGCAATGTATCAATCCTCCACTTTTTAGTATTAAGAGCTCTGAAAAGTACAATCTGAAATTTAAAACTGATCTTTTGTCTAAGTGAGTTTGCTTTTCTCTTAAAACTTTCACATTTGACCTCCAGGCTAATGGAATAACTGAAGCCCTAAGCCTACTGATGTACTGCAGTTGTTTACAGATGTAAGTGAAGATGATTTTTAAGTCTCAATTGGGCAAGCTAGCACTTTGGCAAAGACAGGAACCTCCATATTTTAAAGTAAAGTGAAGGGACAGCCTTTAGCCCTTAGCTCTTTTACTTGAAGTATAGTATAAGCTGGCCGTGTGGGACATTCCCCCTCACTTCAGAAAAAAACCCAAACAAACCAGTGTTTGGGGTATAATTAACTCCTTCCTAAGGTGCATTGGCTTTACATACATCTACAGAAACAAAACAAAAATATGAGAAAGCACATGTTACTACTGGAGACAGTGTCTCACCAAACTGTTTTGGGACAGCAGCCAGTTTCCTGCCCTGCCTGCCTGGTGTTCTGGCAATGCACAGAACCTCGGGAGAGCACCTGGCCTGTTTTGCAGCCCTACAGCAGCAGCAAGTGTCCCAGTCCTACATGGGGTTCAGCATAGGTCATGTACACCAGCAGCCCTCAGAGCAATCCCTCTTGCCTTCCATCCTACAAATGCTACAATGAGTGACTTGGCAAAGCGCTCTGACCACTTCCCTTGAAATCAAAGTTAATAAAAATTACCATAAACACATGTTCAGTCAAAGACACCAAACTTTGACCTCTGCTTTGTGCACTCATCCAAGTGTCTATGGGAAACAGGGCCTCTGCTGGAGAGAGCTCTGTTTATAGAAACCACTCTTCATCCCTGCTGTCTGTTTATGCCAAATACGGTAATAGCACTGGTCCACAGGCAGTCACGTTGGGAATGACCAATTCCTTCCAAAGATCCAACACTGACACTCACTCTTGTGTTTCCAGGTGCTGTAGGAGCACATGGACACCTTTCAGGCTAAGTCAAATTATACTTAACACACCACTGACCTTGCTGGAAAGGGTTTAAGCAAGAAATTTAGATATTAAAAGATAATAACAATAATCTAGTCTTCAGATCCTCAGGCAGCTTTGAGGAATTCCTTCTTTTGCATCTCAGATAATTTGAGGTTCCCTTCCCTTCACATGAGTACAGGCACTTGCTGTCATTTTGAAATATTTGAATCTGTCTTCTGTAATTACAACATGGGACAACAGTATTATGCCAACATATTTTATTAGCCAGTACACAGTTTGCAATTAGTGACTCACTACAGACAGTCAGAGGGAGGATTTGGCTCCGAGTACTCTGTCACTATCCTCCTTGAAATAGCTTAATACAGCAAAGTCATCTGATTCATTTCTATATATCTCTGGGTTTCATGCAATAAAAAACACAGGCAAATTTAGCAAAGCCAGGACATAAATCAGGTGCTCTCTAAATATCAGAGATGAACATGCCTAGCAGCTCCCAAGTGCTAATAAATATGTAGATTCACTGACATAAAACAGGTCACCCACTAGGCATCTGCCCCATTCCACACACCTTGCATCAATGCTGATGAGTCACTCAATTTTTGACCCAAATCTACAAAAGCTCCCCTTTGAGAACCACACTCACACTCAAAGGTTTCTTTTCCTGGTTCTTTCTATGCCACAGTCAGCAGTGTGGGACACCTGGCCAAGGTGCCCCACAGTGAAGCGTTACATCCCAGTACCCATGAGGGCATCAAAGACCTCAGTGCCACCTAAAGGAACAGAGAGCCCTGGGAGCTGGACACTTCAGAGCTCTGTGAGCAGAGTTAAGAGTGGTGCTGTGCTTCCTCCCCTCCTCAGCCAGCGAGGATCATCAACATGTAAAGCACATCTTTACGCACATTTCGATTTGACACACAGGGCTAAGCTGTCTGGGTCTTAGCTACTTCCCTGACCAATCACTCCTCAAAAGAGGGAATCCTATTTCTAGACCAGCTTCTTAGGAACCATACATTTCCACTGCTTAGAATCGAGCTCTCTCAGCATCCTGTTACAGTGTTGAATCACAATTTTGAGACCCTTTTTGTTTACTACATTTAAATGAGGTTGAATAGGGCTTCCTAGGGAGCTGAGCAAACCACTTCAAACCATATAAGGGGTAAACAAGCTGGTTTTGTTAAATTCTCCAGAGTGCCCACTGGGTCTGTCTGGAACAGATAAAAAAACCCCACATCTCCTTTCAGACACAGTAAGTAATACTTTTAAATCCCTAAGCACACAGCCCAAGAATGGGTGATCTGGGAAGTCTAGAGAGATCATTTGTGAAAATGTGTATTCAACAGAAGTATCAGAAGCAGCTTTTATATCTTCAGGGCACAGAAGAACTACTATTCCCCACTGACACACACACATATTCCCCTCGTATCAATTCAAAACACCAAGCACAGCTGCCAAGCCAAAGGAGCACTTCTTTAGATGGAGCAGTTGCTGCCATGTACTGGGCTTAGTAACACACACTCGATTTTAGAAGGGTCTCAAAGAAGCAGAGGAAATTAAAGCATGTAGCAGTCACGCCAAAAACCTCTTCTACCCTTTTGAAAATTTCCCACAGGGTGGATACACACAAACACACACTGAAAGCATTGTGAGTTGCCTCTACCAGAAAAGGGTTCAAACTCTAAGTGATGCTTCTAGGGGAAAAAAAAAAAAGGATCAAACTAACAAATGGCACTGACAAAGATAACTGGTCATTCAGCTTTTCTTCAGCTCCTTGAAAATACTTTAATTTTCTAATTGTGCATACAAAGAGGGAGAAGAGGTGGCACCTGACACCAACATACCACAGGAAGCATACATACTAATCCACATGCATGCCTGCAAAGTTGAGTGTCTATGTGCACAAGAGCAGAGCTGGCAGGCATACCAAATATTTTCAAAGGATGTGCATTTAACAGGACATCTTATGAAACATCCTGCTCCTCCTTTGCTCACAGGGGATCCCACACCACAGCACGTCTGACACGAGAAGTACAGATGGCCTTGAAAGCCACCACGCCCCTCAGAAGGGAGTCAAATGCATTTGCTCTTTTCTCCTTTCTCATCACATTCCCAAATGGAATGACCATGTCCGTACTGCAGTCATCTCTTTTCTTCCAGGAGATGCTGGTAACTCTGGCCCTGTTTCTCTCAATGCCATGTGTAGGTTTTCCTTAACAGCGTGCCTCACGTCCCCAGTGGGATGAGACAGCCCCGTTACTTTCACAGTCTGTCTAACATTTGGCACTAATTTAAAAAGCAAGTCCTCCATTCCAGTTGTGAACTAAATTGTGATACTGACACAGCAAAAAGACAGATCAGAGATGGGATACAGAGGAATAAGGTTACTAGTGAGGAACGACATCTGTTTGCTACCATATAAGTCCTTAAGCCCTTCCTCTAACCTCCTCCATTAGCCCCCTCCAGCTCCTGAGAAGGATGAGGGAAATCTGCATAAATTCCAGCTGTTCCCTGCCAGTCTCATCCAGAGGACCAGCAAGGACTGTGTTTCATCACACAGAATGACTGGTTAGGCCCCAAATCCTGCTCATCTTAACAACTGGAGGCTCAGAGCATGGACTGAAAAGCCCCCTCAAAACCTGCCACAATGCTACATTTTACTCCACTCTACGTTTACTTGTCTGTGCCTCATCTGCCCCATTACAGACTGAAAAAGAAACCAAACAAACCACCAACATGAAAGAAACAAGATAAAAAACCACCACAGAGGTCTGCCATGTCCAAGATGACATTACCCAGCCAGGGAACAGATTACAATGCTGACATTTAAGACTCTGCTCTGGTTGCCCATGACTGCTGGAAACAGCATCACCTCCAGCTCCAGGGATAATCTATCAATTCAACAGACACACACAAACTCTTGTGAAGTTGCCAAGTTTGAAACTTAACTGTGCTGATGAGCAGCTCCTCAAAGAAAAGTCAACACTTTTACTTCAACCTTTCTGATTATCCTTAAACTGTCTGTGTTCCTCTCAGTCTCAAGGTTCCAAATACACAGAAACCCATCCCAAACTCAACTGAAGTGAAGAACTGACAGGAGAGCCCCACTGCTACTTTCCACAGAATGGGTAAGGCTGGAAGGTAAGGCTGTAGGTCATCTGGTCCAACCTCTCTGCTCAAGAGTTATCTTAGAACACATGACACAGATTTTGTCCAGAGGGTTTGTGAATCTCTCCAGAGAAGGAGCCTCCACAACAACTCTGGGCACCCTGTTCCAGTGTGTGGTAGCCCTCACAGTAAAGAAGTACCTCCTCATATTCAGGTGGAGCTTGTTGTGTTTCAGTTCTCAAGTTTTAAGTGAGTCAGGGATGCTGAGGCCTCTTCCACAAGGCACCACCAAGCTGTCGAACACCAGCAGAAGCAGCAGCTGCTCCCTGTCAGCAATTATTGCTTTGGAAGGGAAGGCAGCTGCTCTGGGTACTGCCTCACAACAATACCTGTAAGAGCTTGAGCACACCTCAACGTGGAAGAGGCTTCCTGCTGAGCAGAAGCCACAAGACTGGATGAGGTAGATGCACAGACACACATTGCTGCTTGCTGTGCCCAATATCCCAGGCTATGACTCTTTTGACAGCAATAAAGTTTACTCAGCTTTTCCTTCCTGCCAGGCATTTCAATAATACAATCTACAGACTTCTATCATTTTTTTCACAGGCAGCACACGACTGTAATCTAGCAAATTGCTTCCCTGCCACGCTCAGGTTTAATGTAGAACAGACATCTTGTAATTTCAAAGTGATGGACCTTTACTAAGCCTGGTACTTCATCTCATCAGCTACTACATCATAAGTAATATTTTCTGCACAGCACCTCTTTTGTAGTGGTTTATGTGTAGGCTTTTAAGTTTGGCATGAATCATGACAACTTTATATTTAGATATATTCACATATATTTATATTTACATATATATTTGTAGATTTATTTTAAAGAGATGCTTATATTCATATGCATAATGACTCAACTCACCCCAAATTTTGGGTATAAGAAAGAGAGTTACTCTCACAGCATTTTGATGAAAAGCAGCTCAGACAATGCTTGGCAAGCAGCCAGGTTTTGAGCAATTCTCTGAACTTTTTAGCTGTCCATAAAAATTTGCTTTTGTGTCTGCTACCCTTCTCACAGGAACTAGGTACTGTAATTCTTCCTTCCACATAAAAAAGGATGCTCAACTCTGAAGGCAATGAACATTCATTTTGGCATTTAGGCTGCAGCAGTCAATTATTATGATTTTTAGATTTACCTTAAGCCTTAAATTCACTCTGAAGTGAGAAAGCTGACTGGCCAGGTGTCTAAGATTCTTTACAGATGACCATTTTCTTCTAAATGTTTTAGCCAATGGACCTCCTTTCCATTTAAAGGGAATAGGAATAGTTTTCATGGCCCATCTGATGGATGTAGGTTGAGATTACCTGCAGTGGGGTCAGTTGGTGGGGACAGCAGAGGGGGGATTTGATGGTAAGAATATTTTTTCTCTTTTCCCTCAGGAGGTAAAATGAAAAAAACTTGCTTTAAATTGAGCTGGGTAAAGTAAGCACACTCTCCTGTTTTTATCTAGTTCTACAGAATTGTTGGTTCTCAACTTTCCAGCTTCACTCAAAGGACACAGGGTTGTAACTTCTGAAGACAAATGAGTTACAAGTGAAATAATTCTGCTGAAATACCTGGCTCAAGTGGCATTCCTTCCATTGTGATGATGCACAGCAAATCTGCCACCTCCCCCTGGTAAATCGTTGGGTTGTCAGAATGCACCGAGACATTGAACACAGGACCTAGGAAAGAGTAACCACAATTATTCATGACAGGCTTTACTTCACTGTCCAACACCCTCCTTGCACATTTTGGAAGCATTTTCTCCTAGCTTGCAGAGACAGAACTCTGAAGTAGGGATAAGCAGCCATTTCAGTTTTTTGTAAAGTAGTTTTTCATTTTTAGCCATTTAATCCTGTACTAAGACAAAGTACCCAAACCATCAGACCTTTTGCCCAACAGAGAGACTGTTGCCCAAATCTGCCTCCTACTCTCCAGCAGAAAAGGAGCTGCTCTTCCACTGGTGACTCCTTTAAGAGCATGGGCGTTCAGATCTTCAGGCTAATCCAGAACAGATCTTTTTGTTGAGGCTGTCAATAGGAATTCAAGTTAAAGCAAAACAGTATCTTAACAATACTAGTACTTTTCTGTGGGTTTTCCTTCAGGCTCTGCCACAGATAGCTGTTTCTGTAGATGTCTCAAAGCCCAAGGGTACAGTAACTCCTTCAGCTGCAAAGTGGTGATGATATCAATGAAAACCATTAGGCTGTTCTGAAATACTCAGATACCATGACAACACTGTGATGTTTTAAAAGACTTCTGACATACCTAGGTTAAAAAAACCAAAACATCCCCAAAATTTGACAACAGCTGCATCTCTAGTGCAAAAGTAACAAAATCATAACTCCTCAGATATGCCAGCATTGTTAACACTCTATTTCACAGGCAGAAACTGAAGAATGTACCAAAATACCTCTGTGATTTCTCTACTAATCAAGATGAAGGAGATGAGTAGAAGGAAAGCCAATCCCTACGGTGACCTTCAGGATGACTTTGGGGGAAAGAGCCAGGGAACCCAAGAAGAAACTTGGGACTCCCTAAACTCCCATTATCACCTGGCTCACCTACTTCTGGCACAGCAGCAGCAACAGCAAACAGAGAAGGGTACTTTGGGAGGAAAGAAAAGCTGTTTATTTGCTCTCCTCCACTGTTACCTGCTACTCTTAGTATAAGAACCCTACACTACAAATCCACTGAAGATCAGGGGCAAACAATGCTTTTAATGAAGAACACTTCAGGAAATCATCCAAAACAACCCACTTATGCCTTGCCCTCTCAACAGATTTCTGTGAAAAGCTACACTGACAGCTCACCACATGGCACACACTTACCACATCATTCCCAAACTGAACTTCTGGAAAGAAACTTGGATGTATCATGAAGCTAGAGCTATAATTTTTGGTGCAACTTTTCTAGACTACAAGGGCCTGGCTTGTTTTGGTCAACAGATGATACACAGCATGCTAACAAATTAATTCCAACTACAATGCAATAATTACTTCTCCAGCTTTCAAAATCCACCCTCCCTCAATTTCCACCAGCTCTCTCCTCTGCCCCAGAAGCAGTTGTACTTTTGTACACAAGGGTAGTATGCAGACATATAATCTCAGAGTTTGACATCCATTTTGACACTAGAAGATCTTTCTTAAAATTAACACTGCAAATTACCCCCCCAAACAAGGATAAAAGGATGGTAGAGATTCAATAGAGGTTATACATGGATTACCAACCAAGACTCCTGCATGTTTATGCCAGAATACATTTAAGCAAACGAGAGACCCACAATACTGAGATCAGCTGCTCAGGGAGTTGAGTTTACAAGCAGGCTGCAGCCCTAATTTAAGATCAGCATGATGGGATCCTTTGCCTTGGAGATGAACAGAGATTAATCTGAATGCTTCCTCAGCATATATCTAAACTGGTTTTGTGTGAATTAAATTTGTTTCCTGACATTCCCACACATACATCAAACTATATTCCCCTTGCAGCCTATTTAATTATTTGTCCTCAGGAAAATCAAGACATTTTCCATCCTTTTGTTTGGAGCTGGGCAGACAGAAGTTCAAGGTCCTAGGGGATTAAAGGCAGCATGGACCAGGGCACTTGAGCCAACTATAAGCAGGAAAGTCTCAAGCTGTGTGTGAACTGTCAAAGAAAAGAAACAAAGAGACTGTCAGAATGTGCTAGGAACTTCCCTGCATTCCCAGCACACTCCCTCTGCTGAAGGCAGAACAGTACCATAATAATCCTGATACTGTCCACAGCTCAGAGTCTATCCTAAACCTATCCTGCAGCAAGTGAGGTGACATCCTATCAGGAATATGGGACATGCTCTACTCCAGCAAACAGGCTGGATGCTGAGAGGGGTTGAGCAAGAGAGATGAACTGCATGATTCCAACTCTGTCAGTCTAAGGATGGGCTACCTTAATCCCTGCCCTGGCAGGTTAAACAAGGCAAGACAGAGGACACATGGGATTTTTCAGGCCTTATTTCTAGGCTGAAATTCCAGGTACCTCCTGCATTAAACAGACAATGCCTTCAAATTCTGGCAAACCAACAAGCCACTAACGTGGAGCGGAGTCAGAGCATTCTTGGCTGCTCGATGTCACAAGGGTAAAAGCTGAGCTTGGTTGGTGACTCAGCCAGGTAAGGCTGTGGATCATGGAAAAGCAGCATTCCCAACACACTCCTCAGTTTGGGTCACCAAGCACTTCCCCACTGGGTCTCCCCCATGAAGACCAAGGTATTACCATTTCAGGATCCTGCTTCCCCTTGGTAAGGCACAAACAGTTCCTTCCCTTTAGTTATTTCCCTAGCAGGTAACATCTCTTGCAAATTAACATCTCTACTTCCAGGGAGAAATCACTGTCCTGTGCTAGAACTGGATATCAATAAACTGGGTATCAAGAGATGTGTTGGGGGTTGTGCCCTTCCCTCTTCAGCTAGATTAATTACAGTGGAAGTTCCTCAATTCAGTCTCAAAAACTGTGTGGCTGCAACTTCCTAGGGCTATATGTCTTCTTTGGGTGTATCTCAGCCCTTCTGCCCACATTACCCATGCCCTGGGCCTCAGGACAGAATAAAGGACACACAAATCTTTGAAAGGACACCTTCAAAGATTTATTCCTCCCCCTAAAAAACTTGAAAAGGCAGGAGTCTGAGTGCTCTATTCCCCCATCCAGTGTTCAAGAGGTCCTGGATCTGGACCATACCAAGCAAGGCTCAGAACCCAAACCCAAGTACTTTTCTCAAGTTTTTGCCCTCCAAGACAAAACAAACAAACAAAGCCACAAAAAAAGAGGCCAAACATCTCATCGCCAAGGTTGCAGACACAGGCAAGTGGTGAAACTCCCAGCAGACACTGATGGCACTGGCTCAGGGTCTCAGCACTGTCACGCTCAAGCACTTACAGTGTCACTGGAAGGGCTGAGGAGGCGACAGGAACTCTCTTCTTCAGTCAGACATCAGTTCATGCTACATTAACACCAAGAAAAACAGAACTCTGCACATAACAGATGATGTGGCTTTGGCCATCTTGCCACCTGCATTTAATAGTTTGAAATACTGTTATTGGCACCTGCTGGTCACTCGGGAGAATAAACAAACCAGAGTTTAGTTTCAATTGCAGGGCTGACAGATCAAGCATGACCTGCAAAACTCATCAAGAACAAAGCAAAGTTAAATGCTGAAAAGCTGTTCATGAGCTAGAAAGCTGAGAAATAACTGGATTTTTAATAACTTCAGATTTGAAGATAAGTGTCATTCCCTCAGATAATTTGGAAGCTAAAGAGCATTGATTTACAAAACAAACCAGCATTCCCAATTCTATGAGCTAAGCATCATAAATTGCCATATTCTGCTGAGACCTTTAATTTAAAATAAGCCAAAATATCTGTTCCTCACTATAAGTAATGCCTTATGCAAGCTTAGATAAAACCCCTAAAAGCAGTTTTCAGCTTTATTAAAGTAATAACAATTCTATATTAAAAAGCATCTGCAGTCAGGATAGCAAGAGCTTTCAGAGCCTATCTTGACTCCTGAACACTTGAAAAACACTACACAACTTTAAACAGAAAGTGAAGAAATTGAGGCTAGAAGTTTACTAGTACAGATCCAGAAGTGCTTAAAGAGAAACTAGGTTCCAGAATCAGGATTTGTTCAGTGGACTTTTCTCTAAATGTTCCCTTTTATGTTAGATCTCAGTGCTCAAACTGTTGATTTTATGTCACCAGGAAGGTAACTCCAGGAGCCAGACCCTATGGTGATACAGTTTTCAGCTAAAAAGTGCTGTGCTAATTCTTCTACATATAAAAATGAAAGGAAAAAGTGTTTGGAAGCTGAACCAAGATTTGTTTATTACTTTGTGCTCAATCAAATTCACACTGAAGGGGCTGCAGGGTGGAAAAGAAGAGTTCAAGTTGATCGAGTTTATTTACTCAACTTAAGGATTTACAAATTGGAGACAAATTCTAAGCCCTCTTTACCTGATGTCACCCCATTTTCTCCCTGCTTTCCTTCCCTACTTAGTAATCCAAACACTTTAAATCTGCAAGCAAAATGAGAAAAGGAAAGAGAATAACCAACAGCCAGTTACAATCCAGTTCTGTAACAGAAGAGGTCCTAATTATCTAGGGTCCTAGGTGATGTTTTGTCTTCTTTGATTATCATTTTACGCTGTACTTCTCTGCAAAAAAAAAAGGCACAGTCTTCCCAAAGACACAAGCTACCTTTATTTCCCAGCCAAGCAGAGAAGAGAAAGGTCAAGTAATCTGATGACAACAGAGACCTAGGGCAGACTGTTCCTGTCAAGAAGCCTGTGCCCAGTCCATTAGTGACCAGGGGGATTGGAATTCCTGCATGCAGCTTCCCTGTTTCCAATCAGACAGCACCACAGACCACAACGGGGAAAGCAACTGATGCAACCCATGAGTTCTGCATCATCCAAAATATTACTCATCTCTGCCCTGGCACCAAATCATTCACTCTTCAACTGAGAATTCCATGACCTGCTTTTCTCCAGATAGTAAGTTTCTTCACCTTCACTTTTCCAGACCCCTGCCCTTTTCCAGCTTCTTCATGAAGCTGTTCCCTAACAAGCTTTACCCCAAACCTCATAATGGCTGTTCCTGGAAGAAGCCCTCAGTAGTTAAGTCTGTGGTTTCTACTTCCAGCTACAAATTACTGCACACAGGCACAAAGGCACACAATGACAAAGCACGTTCCTGCCCATTAACAGTGGCTGGAAAATACCAGCCTTTCTTGCCAAAGAGTTTCTGCTGCATTGCTTTTCATTCATTTCCGTGATTAAGCTTTCTTTCCTTCAAGAATCTTTCTATTCGTCCTTCTTGAAATTGAGTATCTCTCGGGGTCATTGCAGGGCATCATTTCATTTTAATTGCAAGTTCAACATCAATACTCAGCTCGTATTTCAGCAGCTCTTGGTTTATCTCTGCTTCTTCCAAAGTGAATGATAATACATTGCTGTGCAGTGAGCTCACATGCAGATGTAATCCAGAGTTGAAGATTTCATTGAGATATTTCCCTTACAAGTTCTCTTTTATTTTTTGCCTCTCCAGAACTTTCTACCCTGCTGAATGGCACAGAGCAGAGACAGCTCAGAGCACAGCCAAGCTCCAAATGCTTCTCTCTCTTAACACACTTCTCAAGATGCAATTAAAGGCTGCCTTCTCCCTGCTTCCTTCAAAGGGAAAGGAAAATAAGTCACTTCTGTGGAAATCCCTGAGAGTGTGTAGTGGGCAAAGACATTCTAAACACTAACCTGGGTTGCCCAGTTCATGGTGAAAGGGTTTGAAAATTAAAGGACAAATGCCAAAACAGAGTTTATGAAGCTGTCTTCATACACTGGCTTGAGAAGAACATCAAGGGACAGAAGACAGGTGTGTTCCAGGCTGAAAGAAAGGCTCTGTACACATGCATCAACCAATAGCTCAGGAGGAGAGAGGATGCATTGGAGTAGAAACAGTGCAATGAAATTAAGAGAACATTTCAAGACAGGCACTAGCAGCTGCTCTTGTACCTCACATCACTGGGCAACCTTTTAAAAAATACATAGCAGATGTATACTCTCTGTCTTACACTGGGAAGAAAAACAAAAACCACTGAGGAATATTAAATTCTTCATATGGGACAGCTTCCTCTGCCCCTCACATAAGCTTATTTTGCTTACAGCAGCTGGACATACAAAAGGCATTCGTTTTATGAAACTGGCCTAGTGATCCATGTTATTCATGAGGTCATACCAAAGGATTCACAAGATCCTCTCTGGTCTTAAAATATATCCAGCACAGAACAATCTGCCATTGACTGAATATTTAAAAACTAATGGTCTAGTAGGCTCCTCCTCACCACAGTCCCCCACCCTCACTTCCACTTCATATGGTCCAATGGACAAAATCCACATTTCCTTTTTTTAGTTCAGGGTGTTTCAAACAAATGCCTTTACATTAACATTTCAGATCATTAACCAAAGAGAATAAATACGCCCCTCTGCAACAGCAAGTGGAGAAAGAAGAGAGATCTCTGCTTGCAGCCAGCAAGTTCTGCCTTGAATGGAAAGAATCTGAGCAAGACATTTTCCACAGATGTTCATGGAAAAACATTTCAGAGCACTGCCACATTTCAAGCCTATTGTGGCAGGAAACACTGAAGTTTCATGTGTGCAGTTCCCAGCTCACATATGAGAAGTTCACAGCCCCCTGCCATTCAGAGAGATCACATTGCACAATGTGTATGCATGCTTAAAAACCCCTCTTTGAAACATCAGTCAGCTCAGAGAGATCTAGGAGGGAGTCAAATCAGAGACAAGGATTTCCAGTCCCAGCAAGCCTCACCATCCCCCATCAAAGGGGAATCAATAAAAACAACTGAGAAAGAAATTCCTCCTAGGACTAAAAGCTTCACGTAAAACCCTTTAAGGGCTTCCTTTTGCTGAAAATGCTACTTCCTTATTGATCCCTTCCCCACTCCAACAGCCATGATGGAAACTGAAAATGCTGCCCAAGCCCCAGACTTCAAAGTACAGAGGAGACAGGAATACATCCTATTTTTCAAAATTACACTGCTGTATTATATTCCCTCCAGCAGTTATAGATAAGTTGTCTTTCTATTACACTTTGAGAAATTGGTGCGACTGACTCCTTAACAGTTTTCCTATCGGAGCAAACACTCGTAAGATACCACACCCCATCCTCCCTACAACTCAAGATTTAGCACACTGGTGCTCCCCAGCTTTTTTTTTTTTTTTTCCCCCCCAGTTGCCTGGAAAGCTGCACGTCCCTCTTTTTTTCCTGCACCCTTCCTATTAGTATCTTCCCTCCAATTCTGGGAGAAATTCTCCCTACCAACAACTAGCTCCCTCAGCAGTTCTGCCTTTCACCATGCCCATTAGGTAAATTCTGGCACCAACTTATTTTTTCTGAAGAACAAGTTTGACAGCTGCTTGTGCCACAGGATGCAAGAGAAGGGTGTGATATCTGAGCTGTGCTTTCATAGCTGCTCCACAACTTTGCCATTTACCTCTGACTCCCTGACTCAGTCTGCATCAAAGACAGGAGGCTTCAGCAAACAAAACCAAAGTAACACACCCACAAAACATCTTCTGTCTTGTACACTTAATTCCAGATGATTTCCCAAATAATAATTCCACAGTTAGTCCATTCTAACTGTGCTCATCACATGTTCTCATCGTGCCCAGAGGTGAATATCCAGCAGGGATATCTGAGTAACAACTGAAGGACACAAAGTTCATCCATCAATTAAAGAAAACTGCAGGTATTTCAAGACAGATTTTGCTACATGCCAAGATTATTTTGGGAAATAGCACTCTGGCAAATTGTGCCTGAGATCTCATTTCTTCATTCTTCTGTAAAGAATGAAAGGCTGACAGGGCTTTAGGACCATCCCTCCCCCTGCTCAAATAAAATAACTGGAATTCACACATTCCCAGGGCACTTCTACACGCTTCCTCCCTTTCTTCACTCCACGCTCCAGAAATCCTATCTGGGTGAAGGGGCTGGGAGGAGAGGCTGACAGCAAAAAGAAGTCAAGACTACAACATGCACGCTTCCCTCCCTTGCATTGCTCACAGATTTTCCTCTGAACCCTGGGTGTCAAAGCATCCCAACAAACTTTTTGGATGGGAGTTTAAAGTGACACAAGACAATCAATGTTGGGAGAGGCACCAACCACCACTTTTGTGCAGGAAAGCCTCCGCATGAGAGCTTGGAGGCGAAGGGTGGGGTTTGGTGCAGATTGCATTCTTGCTGGTTTCTTTCATCACCCCCTTTGCAAATACTGCTCTCCTGCTGTGTCTGACCCAGATGTGAAGAGCAATAAGATTAAAACTGTAGCCCACAAAACCATCTTGAGAAATTACCTAAAACTGAAAGAAACTGAGTCAATGTCCTCTGTTTGGCCATCTTAGATCAAAGCTACAACTCAAAGCTTCCTACAAAGCAATGTCCTCATTGCCAGGCTGTCCTCCTGCAATCAGCCCTTGTCCTTTACTGTGCCATATAAGCAAGTTTGGATCTTAGGAACCACATCATCTAGTCGTGGATGCAACCAGAAGTCAGGCTACTCTTGCCTATATAGACACATCTCCTAAATATGCTACAGCCCATTACTACCAGCAGAACATGAGCATGAAAGCCCCACCAGCTCAAAACTCCACCAGCTTGGTTTATCAACTCATGAGAGGAGCCCTTCCCTCATATGTGCACCAGTGTTATAAAAACAGCTCCCACTGCACTTCCAAACAATATAACATGACAAAAATTAAGGTTAACATGCATCTGTGATGATCCAAATCAATGCTATCTATCTCTCCCTCCCCCCAACATTATATCAGAACAAGCATGTTTCTATAGAAAAGTCTCAACAGGCAGGCTTTGTTACAGCTGAAGTTAAGGGCTTCAGCAAGCAGTTGAGTAACAGGATGTCCTTCTGGGCACTGGAATTCATCCCAATTTGTGGAGCTTTGTAGTTCAGCCACGAGGGACCTCTAAGGTCTTGCAGTGGCAGGATACACTTACTGAGATGGCTGAAATGTTACCCTGATTTGACCATTTTCTGCAATTACATCAACAGTGAGGTGTGCTCAGGGAATTTAATGCTATGCTAATAGAGTCTGTTTTGGAACAGAAATCCAGTTTATATTAATGTTCTTCCAGAGCAGCCACTACTAAAAATCTAGTAATACAGCTGGCAAATGCAGCAGCAGTTGCTCCATACTGAGAACCAGATCTGAGCCTGCAGGACCATAAAAGCTGCATTAGTAGAGAAAAACCCAGGGGTTATGATTACAGCCAATTCATTAAACAATCAATAGCACAAAGGACACAAGTACCACCAAAGAAGACATGCACAGCTCTCAGCCATCACACCATTTGTTCCAAAGCATAGGTATTTCTGAGACACGGGGAAATCAATGGGAAAGCGGAAAAATCAATGGGAAAGACTGTCCCTTTCTGGCTTAGACACAGAGCTGCCAGGCTCCGTACCCACCTGACGTCTGGAAGTCTATCTGGATAGGGTTGGACAAGCCATTGACAGCTTCCCGCCACATGCCCCCGCCGCCGGGAGACCAGGCGGTCACCACGCAGCGGTACAGCCCGGCGTCCGAGACCTGCGTCTGGTACATCCTGTAGCGGAACTCGTTCTCCTGCACCTTCTCCAGCACCACGCCGTCCACGCGCGTCTGGTCCGTCCAGTCCTCCAGCCGCACCACCGAGTCCTGGCTCAGCGAGATGATGCGGGTGGTTCCGTTGGGATTCGACTGGTCCGCCAGCGGCTTCTCGGCCGTGATGAGGACGGAGTAGCGCGGCGTCTTGATGTTTTTGGAGGACACTTTGCACGTCATCTCAAAGGTGTGGCCTGCTACAAAGAATGGCTTCAGTTTCACCGCCTCCACTGTAAGCGTGTAATCTGAAGAGGGAAGGAAATAAGCAGCAAGACAGGGTTAACAAACAGGTAACAGGTATTTCTGCAGCGCCATCATTAGTTGAATCTCCCATTCAACTAAGAGATTGTTCCTCCTTTTTTGGAGGAGCAAATCCCAGTACATTTATCTAAACATGTGGACAGCCCAGAATGCTACTCAGTAGTGCACACACACACAAGTACACAACAGTTTGGGTCAAGATGCACAAATTCAAACAAACACCAAATACTGGACAGATAATAGAATACAGAGGATTGTTTTATTCAGGAATAAAGATATTAGGCAAGATACAGAGTCCCAGTTCTGGGACTGGATCTGGAAGAGCACCCTCAGTGACTGGGTATAAGGGCACTGCTGAAATACTCAACGACTAATGACAAAAGCTGTCACTTGCTGAATTGGCAGCGTTTAGCGTAGCATCTTTTTATTTCCCTTGAAAATACACTCTAACAGTAATCCAGACACATTCAACTGAAAACACATGACAAAAGTTGGTGGTAACAGAAGTCTCCACCCCAGGCATCCTCATACAGATTTATACACATCTCTGCCTCCATGTCAGTCTTTCCTCCACTTGCTTCCCACACATTTACCTGCATACAAGCCTACCAGAAGTCTTGACATTTCCCATTTGACATCAGGAATTCTAGCAAGACTTATTGCTTAGTTTCCTTCCATTCTCTACTGGCTCATCAATCCCAAGAATCCCTTAATTACAGGGTTTGGGAAAATTATACATCTTGGAGCACAGCTCCAAGACACACAAAATACAAGCTCACAGTGAGAAACTGAGAAAATGAGGAGTGACTGAAATCCGAATCAGATAAAAGGAAAGGGAGTTGCTAGTTTCCTGGCATTGTGATGAAAAGATATCTTGTACATCAAGGTTCCTCTTAAAAAAGAGGGCTGAGGACACAGCCAATTCAACTCTCTGCATTACTTTGCTGCACCATATTTCCCCTTCCCTCCTTTATTTAAAAATAATAAAAAAATAAAAAATAAAATAATAAAAAAAAAAAGAACAAGAGTATAGATCTGTTAAAAAGGCTCCACAGAACTTCTTTATGCAAGATAAAACTTCTCAGGAAAAGGGAAATAAGCAGTGGTGAGACTGAAACACATTTCCCAAAACTGAACTTAAATGCAGTAATATTTATGTCCTCCTCACAAGAGCAACAAGATACTTGTCAAGATTACATTTTGCAGTGTTTTGCCTTCAAGCAGCAGTTTTCACAATGAGTAAACACAGCCCACAAGATGAGAAACCCGGTATGACAACTTTAAATCAGTACTGTATAAAGCAGATCACAGTACAAAGCTATATAAAGAAACAGCAGGAGCAGTGAAGGCTGAGATGCTTCTAGTGGTCTAGCTGAGAACAGAATTATTTGATACTCCACACCAAACCCCCCTCACACTTCCACCCACTAAGCAAGTGACAATACAAGAGTTGCTCATTTAGGCACTCAGGGTACAATCACAAATGAAGTTGTATAGAGTCAGAGTTATTCTCCTCTCCCTTGTAAAAAGACTCCTCAGATCTCAGATTCCAGACTTCAAATCCATTTTTTTCCTCATTCTGTGTCTATGAGACTCTGACATTTCCTTCTTCATATGGCTGCAGTATTTAGGAGCCCAGCACAGATCAGCTTTTCACATATTTTTTGGAATATAGTAGGCAATTATATTTTGTCCCAAAAGCAGAAGCACAAACAGCTAGTTATACTTTTCTGGCACATATTGCTGCTTTCTAGGCCATATGAGGAGGCTCTGGGCAAAAATCCCTCCTTATTTAAATGCTCTTTACATTGTAGGTCCTCACATCAGAGCACTGGGTCCTAGACACCAGAAAGGAAATCTTACATTTGGTTTCTGGTATATGTGCTTAAGATTAATTACCCTGACACATTCAGAGCAGTTCAGCTACAGCTGAGATAACTCTCCCTACTACCTGGGCTTCAAATACCTTTACTTCCACTACTGTCTGAGCCATAGGTCAGGCAGCAGCAGAAAGGGCAGTGTCTTGTCCCCAAAAAGGACAGAGCAAATTTTGTTCCTAGACCTCCTTTACTGGTTTTCCATTTGAGGGCAATAGCAAATGCTTTTACTAAGTATTTCTGTTAAAGGAAAAGGAGAAAGGAGTGATGGTAGCATGGGACAACAGCAGAAATGCCATTGGTAGAGTTTGTGGAAGAGAACAACTGAGGCCCAGAGATGCAGCTGAAGAACAGTGATAGAGTACAAAAGGGTTAGAAATTAGGATGCTGAACAGAGAGCAAAGAGATATATTCTTAGGAATGTCCTTTCAAAGCATTTTTCTACCTTTAAAAACCCCTGAGATCCTTAGTTTGGCTGAACACACAAGGCAGAAGCATCTCCTCTTCTGTTAAACCATAGGAAATCTAGAACAGAATAGAGAAGGCGACACACAACCCATCGCAGAACAGGTGCTGAATATTTCTTTTTGCAACGAAGTCAAAAAAAGATCAAAGAGATGTTTCTGTATGTGCCATAATACTAGAGACCTGCATATGTAGCAAAGTAAAACAATAACAAAAAGGCCCCGTATCCTATCAACTAGAAAAACCTGGATCACCATTCTTAATATTCTGGTTCTGTGCCAATATTGCTCTCCTTCAGTAGTAGCAGATGAAATGTAATTAGCACTCCTTCACCCCCACCTAGAAAACCATGTAGCTAGCTGTCTGTGTAAGAATGCACATTATGAGAAAGAGGGCAGCCCAAAGATTTGGCACTTATCTTAGAAATAACAGTAATCTGCATGGAAAATTAAGAGGGGAAGAAAAGTGTCTTCATGTTTCCCATGTTAGCAGAAATTACTCATCAGATCTTGCAGCATAAGATGAGCCAGAGAGGTCAAATGAATATTTTGTTCCAAGAACTGCAGCCTAAGGTCTCATTTCTAACCTTCTGGGAATTGCCAAGGAAGCAGTGTGTGACTTGACCGCTACTCCTCACGCTTGCCTGTAGTCCCATGTGGAGTTATATCATCTACTTGTAAAGCTCCATGAACGAAAAGCACAATAAAACACACTCTGCTTGGTCATACACAGGAGACTGCAATCTGCAGTTTATTCTGGAAAGCAATAGGAGAAGAGTTCCTAAGTAAACCATATCCAAAGCTTGGGCACTACTCCAAAGGCAGAGGGCTAGCAACAGAAGAAATCCTGGCCAAATGACTCAAATAAAATTTGAGTAAACTGTACTTTGGAGCCTGGCAGTGCAAGGTTCTGCCTTCCATCACTGGCCAGTCCAAGTGGTTAAGCCACGCTGTAATTCTCCTGTTGCTCTTCTACCACAAAGTGTGTGCTCAGCTTCAAGAGCACTTTCTGGGTAGTGACCAAAACCAGTTTTCACCTAATCTATGCCAGGCAAACTTCTAGAGAAGCTACAAGGGCAAGGAGACTTTAGAAAACAGAAAACATCTTCCTTGCACTCCTCTGACTCCAGCTGGAAAAGCAGCACAATGGCCAAGGCTGACAGCAACTTTGGAGCCTCATAGTGCTACTTGAGGCTGCTGAAAAGAATTCCAGTGTTCATAAAGGCCACTTCATCCCCCAGTGCACTAATGAGGCTGCTCATACAGAGAAGGCACCACTCATTAAGGCAGTGACAGCTCTGCTAGGAGGAGGTGGCTGTACAACACCCCAGGGTACAACTGCAGCCCCAGCAGCTCTGGGAGCACAACAGGCACACCAAAGCCTGAACATGTGAACTACACATCAACACACACCTGACTTCAGGAACTCTTGTCCCTACAGCCAAGCTGGCACATACATGTAATGGGTTAGTTGCATCATCTAATTAGTGGCTTGTCTTCATTTTCTTCTGCCTTCACTCAGAGCCATGACTGAAACACGAAGAGGACTAATTTCTCGTTCGGGCTTGGTTGTTTATTAAATCTTATCTTAAAGTACAGGGAGTTCTGCAACACTTCTAGCTACCAGCTAAAAGCAAGCAAAATGTAAGGCAGATCTAGCTAGTTACAAGGTCTTTTAAAGCTAAACAGTCCAATTAAAAGCTAACTCCTATATTATTTATACTTTTGATCCAATAACCCTGTGACCTGCAGTGCAGCACTAACTGTCCAACCAAAAACTACTACCTGAAAGCATGAAGAAGGAATAAGAGGAAAGAGACAATGCCCAAGAACCTCCATCTTGTCCCATACCTATTACTATATTCTAAATCCCCAAATTCAAAACCCTTCACCATGTGAAATCACACACTCCTATTTTAACTACACACCTCTGATTCTGACTCCATCACTCAAATTTGGAAGCCTTCTCCAAGGCCTCAGGTCAAAAGCAGTGTTCTCCAGGGGATCAGCATCAGAAAGCTCAAAACTCCCAGGCTTCTGGGTTCCAGCACAAACACACACCAGCTTAGTGCCATGGGGATTTCTTTGCCGTGGAGGAACTGTGTGTCTGTACTACAACGTGTCTGTGATACATCAGCAATGATAAAGAAAAGTAGGTGGCAGAAATATTACCTGTTCTCTATTTGCAGGACTGTCTGAAAGATTAAGGCACCCTTGCTCCCAATTAAGTGTGATGGGAGGGCCTGGGCATATGTTTAGGACAAGTAACGTTATGTTAAATATAATTATTTTGTAAATTAAAGACAGAAGTATTAACAAAACCCCAAATAATAGTACCTTTGGGATCTGGAATTTCAATTAAAAGATAATGTTCTCTTCTGCTAAGTACTCCATGCAGATCCAAAGTTGACAACACTGGTTTAGGAAAAAAGCATTGATTCCACATTCCACTGTAAACACTATCTGTGTTCTAAATTTAACTCATATTCAAATAAATAAATAAAATTATCTTTTAGAATATCAAGCTTTTTTTCTGGGTTGAAAATCATTTACAGAGTTAGTCAAAAAAGGTTTCGTCCCTTCCTTTACCCCTTTTCACTGACTGGAATTTGTACTCTAAATAAGCAAAACATAATACAACTGATGTTTTTAATTTCTGAGATGAGACATATGCCTTCTTTGTCACCTTGGCAGGGGAGAAAGTAGAGGAAGGAGAAGAAACATATCAGGCAGGCTATGTCAAAAACAACAGTGATCTATGATAGCAATTGGCTGCATTTGCAAAGCTGAGTAAGCAGAAAGATGTGTGAGCATTATTGGTCCCAGTGGAATAAAATAGAAAACAGAGACAATAAAACTCCAAGTTCAAATGGGCAAACAGACAACTTATTATACAATGCACAAAAAAGGGTTTTTGACATCTTTACATGATGTTTACATTTTGAATAAAGGCTCTGAACACCCCTCTTTGCTGAGAGACCCACAAACACAATATAAACCCATTTCTCCTTTCTCAAGAACTCAGAACATTTGTTTTCAAAGTGAGATTTCTCCAATGCCCTCCCCCCAAAGCATTGCTCTAAAGTCAACAAAGAAGATGCAAGCAATAAAATAGATGGAAGAAAAATCTCTGTGTAGGCACAAGCTATCCAAAGAAGAGGCAAATTTCTGTTCTCTCCTTAGGCAAACACGTGGGAGCCTGGCTGCTGGCTTTTATAAGCACTGGGAGCAGTTAGGGACTCAAATCACCAGAGATACTTGTCAAAACAACAGTCAGAGAGCACAGGCAGCAGCAGATTAACTCTTTCATAGTTGCCTGCTACAGCACTGGGCTCCCAAGCCAAGTCTGGAGCTCACAGGAATAAGATATGGCAGGAGACAGTGTACCCAGGGAGAGGCATCTGGGGCTGCACTGCTGAAGGAGGAGTTGATGGGTGGAAGAGAAGGGGAAATCAAACCTATATTTCATCCTCCCCACCTCATATATGTACAACATTCTTTTCCAGGAAGGGAAGGTTTTTGTAGGAAAGCTCACTTGCATGTAATAAATCCCCCAACCCCAAGTTTTGCCAACAGAATGTACTTTTCAGCACGGGGACTATAACATTTACATTTGTGCTGCAAAATTAGCAGAGTTTCTGGAACAAAACCAGAAACAAGAGAATGTTCACACCTGTCATGGTTTGTTTTCCCTCAGAAATGTCAACACAGGCTGAGACTTTTCAACTCCAGCTGGTCTCTGTAGCTGCTCTGAAGGCGACGATCCATTACACTGGCATGCACATACACACACTCCGTGTTGTGGCATAACACTGAACTAATTGTGACCAACATCCAGCATTAATGAGACTTCTCAGTCCTGCTGGAGAAACCAGCTTCAGGGGTAAAAAAACCAAAAAAAACCAAAACCCAAAAAATAAAAAAAACAAAACAAAACAAAACAAAAAACCCCAACCTTTCCCTGGACCACATGCATGGCCTGGGGATGCAGGGACTACTAAGCAAGCATCCCAGCACTTCTCTCTCCACTGAAGCAGAATCACAGCAGAAGATTTCCAATTTGCTGTCCAGGGATTATCCCTAAACAACTTGCAAATTATTTCAAATTGCTTGTCTCTGAAATATAGTTCTCTGCCTGTGGATGCCTAAGTTAGATTATTAAACTAATCTATCAAGATAAATGCAGCTTAGCTAAGGCCAGATTTTTGACACAGACATCACTTCCTATGTTATCCTAACCTTTCTGATGCTCTCCAACAGACCCTCTGGCATGACTTCACTCTGAGCCAAAGCAGTATCACTCTACAGCACATCCAGGAAAGACAGATCCCATTTTAAACCCGAGTTAAGCAACTTCAGGTAACTATTAAGCTTCTAAAAATGCTCCCAGAACAAGTTAAATACTGACTAGAGCTAGTTCACTTCTGCCTAAAAAAGGTCAAGATCCAAGCAAACCACTGAGTTACTTTGTTTGGCTACCCACTTATTTTTTGATGCTCTGGTAGTACTATACCCATGAACTTCCTCAGAACTGCCTTTTAAACATGGGCTTATAGAAGAGAAAAATAAAACTACAACTCTCAAACTGTCAGACAGAGAAGACTAATTGACATTCTTCTTTTCACCTCAGTACAACCCTGTTGTTAGTTATCAGCAAGATGAATCCTAAAGAGACCAAAATACTCTAAGCCATGAAAGTGGGAAATGACCACAGCAACGCTGCTGGATGCCACCCCTGCCACTTCCAGCCCAGCTCCTGAAAGTCTCAGCAGCTTGATGCAATGTCTCCTTTGATGGTGTCTCTTCCTTTGCACTTCCACTCCAAATTGTTGCATAAAACTGGTAAAGTAGTGATGCAAAATAAAGGAGTGATCCCCCTCCACAGAGAAGAAGCCTTTACACAAGTTGACTGTGCTTTTAAACCTTCATAAACACAGAACCCCATTTCCAAAGCCCATTAGCAGGCCTTCTGGCTGACAAGTCTATTCTCAGGTATCCAAGTGTAAAGTTCCTACCTTGTGTAGCCCAGAAAATGTTGACAGGTGCAGAAGTCACATCTTTGCTCTTCACCCAGCTGTTGTTGCGGTGTCTGCTCCACGCCGAGATGACACAGAAATAATCCCCTCTGTCACTCTCTGAAGTCCACTGGATTCTCAAACTGAAGGTGTCAGCAGCCTTCTTAGAGAAGATTATTTCCCCATTCTGAATCCTCTCTCTGCCCCTGTCCCCAGGTAGCAGAGTCCAGTCTGCATCCATTGAAGCCAGGAGCTCCTCTGCCACCACATCGTCCCCGGGCAGGTGCTGCCTGTAGTACCAGGAAACGGTGAAGCGGATGTTTGCTTCGGTGTCCTGAACGTTGGTGATCCTGCAATTGAGCTCTGTGGGGTCATCTGAAAACTTGGGTGTTTTAGAGGCATTCAGGAACACATCATAGTCTGGCTCTGTAGGAGGGGAAACACAGGAGAAACAGGTTAGAAGCTACAAGAAGGGAGAAAACGTCAGATTTAATTAAAAAATGCACTAACTTCTAACATCCAGTTTTAGCATCTGAGCTAAGAAGCCAAGTGCCACAATATGCATTTTTCTTACAAGACCTTGGAACTTGCACTCTGGTTCTCAGACTTGCACCATTCTGATACTCCTAAGTCTGCATTTCCAAACAAGACATTCCATTACATAGGTCTAGCCGGATCATTTCCGAAAAATCAGGACTAATAGATCTTGTTGAGCAAAATAATTCCCTCCTTTAGGCCTGCCCCCAAGAAGCCACCTGTGGGTTCAATTTCAACTCAGCCAGCCACTTTTTGCACCTGTCAAATACCTGGGGCAGCCTGCAGCAGGACACTGGTTATCCTCTAGCTTAGACTGACCAGAGACATCCCACTTCCCCAATACCTCTCCAGGATAAGAGGCCATCTTCCATCTTGAAATACCTTCTTTTCCACACTTAGCCATTCTATTGTGTCTCTACAATGGTTTAAGAATGGTAAAAACCAGCCCTTTAAAAAGCAAACACTTCACCCACCCAGGCACCCAAACCAGGGGACACAGAACACCATTGGCACTAGCCAGAGGCAGCACCAAGAGCTGAGCACAGTAAATTTCAGTGGTTAGCAGTTTAAATATTACCTAGGTCAATAAATAGTAAGTAGGATAAGAGTTGAAGATGTGTAGATCAGAAAAGGCTTCACAGTCTGAATAGAGAAGTATGTGCTGCTCAGCTGGGATATCTCATGCTGGAAAATCAGTGCCTGAGTTTCACGGGTTAAGAATGGGACTGTTGTATTTAAATCTGAAATAGCTGGCTGCCCAAAGCCTAAAAGCGATAAGGGAGCTGCATGACTATTTTCTCTCAGACTACAGAGATAGTAAAGGAAAAAGATTACAGCAAGAACCTCACACCACAGAGGAAATACATATTTATTTACTAGTATTAGAATATTTTTGTTTTGCTGTCTGCTGTAAGTCAGAAAAATGACCAGCTTCACAACCATTTGGCCAGTACTCATCACACGGCTCTTACAGCCTAACTGTATTCAGCACTCCGTATTTCTTTCCTGCTTTATGTTTTACTTGGCATTTTGCCCTCCTAGAAACAATTAACTGAAGCTATAATTGGGACAAAGAAGGCATCCAAGGCTAGAACTTAGGCTTAGCTTACCAACGAGCCAAGATAATAAAGCATCTTAATAGAACTGCTGTGGAAACTCTGTGTGCATATGCACTTTTGGACTTGAGATGCAGAGGATAAAAACAATTGTAGCAAACAAGCTGGGCTGCTGCTATGTAAGCCTGCAGAAAAGATCTCTCACCAGTGTCCTTGCATCTAGCAAGAACAAGGGCATTAATACACACCAGACCCCAGAGAATCTGGTAATACTGATGGTGAGTTTCTGTGACATTAGGCAACATAGAATCATAAAAGCACTGCATATAAAGTCTGTGGTACCTACTACCAGCGAGCATGTGCAGATTTCTGCACATTTTCAGGATAACTAGGGCAAAATAAAAAGAAAATGCAAAGAATTTTGCTACAACCGAAGCACAGATTATTAATGATGGCCAAACTCCACTTTTGCTGCAAACCCCCCTAGATGCTGCAGCTATGCTGCTCTTCCTTTCTCATTCACAAAAGACTAGTTTACTCCAGGGCCTCATGATGTATTGCTCACAACTCTACAACTCTCTTACCATTCCCCCTTGGCCACTCCTTCCCCCCAGAAAGAAGGTATTCAAGACCAACTAACATTTTCACAGCAACAAAGACTATGAAAGCAGATGCACTTCTCTAGACAGGGACACAAGAAGGAAAAAACCACAAGAATCCCAAGTTCTTAGAAAACTCCTGGAGGTTTGTTTTATTTGTGGGCAGGGGAAGGACCCTAAGAAGAGAGTTTTCTCTTTGATAGCACCACTCCAGATCAGCGCTTCACCCTGACAGACACTCTAACAGAGGATTTAGAAAGAATAAAAGGCTGGCTGGATAAACCTCATTCCTCCACTCTGTCAGCTGTCAAAGAACAGCCTTGCTGACAATTCAACGACTTAATACTCCAGGAGCTCTTAACTTCCATTAAGGAGGAGGAGGAGTTGGTGAATTCTGGATGCAGTTGATAACCTCAAATGCCAAAAATTTATTCTGCTTTCCCTCTCCCTAGCAACAAAGCATCTACATCTGCTGAAAAGCAGATTTTATTTTCTCCTGTTCCCAAATAATGCTAAATTGGAATGGAAAGAGTAAAGAGTAGTCCTACAGGTACAGACACGACAAGAGAGCACACGAGCATGCAAGTGCATCTGTACACACATGAACACACATGCATGACTGCACATGCACACAAGTGGAGGAAGGAGGGAACACTCACAAATTAAATGTACAATGTGAATGGCTGAATGAGGACAGGAAATGAAGACATTAATCACTTGTGCATTTCTAGTACACATTACAAGTGTACTTGGAGACGGCCACGGCTCAACTGCTCTGCACAATGCTAAAATGCAACGTTTAAAGTCATTGTTGATGTGGTTTAACCTTATGGCACAGCTACTTATTGCTGAAAAACAGGCTCTCTATATGCTGGCCTCATTCAGCACTTTCATGTTGGAAGAGCTCTGCCTTTGTAACTGGACAGCACCACCAGTTTCTCATGACAACAGGATCTGAAAGGGTACATTGAAAAGGGTTTGGACCTGGATGCTTGCATCCAGTCAGAGCTGGGAATGGGCACCAAGCACTACAGCTCTGCCAGTTCACATCCAGCTTCATTCATGCTTCCAATACCTAATAAATTTTAGCAGGTACATATACCTTACCTAGACCACTCTGCAACAACATCCTGAGTTTCACTGCTTCTAAGTTGAAGCTATTATCTCCCCAAGAATAAACTAGAGAACAGATTGGGTAGGTTGACATATCTAGACCTATCTGTAAAACAACAGGCTTTTTAAGAAGTTTTACTGGGGTTTCATTTTTAGTACTTCTCCCAGGTAACTTTAAGGATATTTGCATAAAGAGAAATATACAGATGCAAAGAAGAAAAGCATTAATGTAGAAGAGATTCTGCAGGGTCCTCTCCCTTTTCTGATGGGGCCGAGGATTGAGGGATACATCACCCATGAAGTCTGAGACCACAACCACTCACCTAATGCTGTCACCACCACACTGACTGGTGCAGAGGTCCTCTCCACCACCTTATGCCAGCTTCCATTGTGCAGTGGCACCCAGATAGCAGCTTCACAGAAGTAGTAGCCAGAGTCCTCCACATCCACATCACGCACCAAGAGGCGATAGGAGTTCCTGTCCACATGGCTCAGGCTGATGAGAGTTGAATCACTGACAACAGAATCGTGGTCCATGCTCAGCAAGAGCTGAGCATCTGACAAGGTGTCATCAGGTGACACAGAAAAATACCACATCACCTCTGCTTGGAAAATACCACTTCTGTCTGTTGTGATGTTGCATGTAAGATCCAGGGAGTCTCTTTCGGTCACAGACACATTGCTGGTTGAGATGACTACCTCTAGAGCTTGGAAAGAGAGACACAAAAATTCAAACAAAAAATATTTTTTGTTTGCTACTTTTATCCAACATAGTTCACTCTAAGTTATCCAGGACTTCACATTCTATAATAGGAGCTTCTCAACAGGCTCAGTTGCCCAACCTTCAAATGCCTGTTGGATACTAAGCCAAGTGATCTATTACAAGGGACAATACACATTATCAGTCAAGCAAGAGATTTTGTAACTAAACAGCAACTGGTCCACAAAGGCTTTGTCTCGTCCACAGACTGCACATCACCTGTGCACAGCAGGAAAATGGATTTTTCAGCATACAGAATTTCTCAGTCTCACAGGAGGGTCAAAGTGCTTGGGGACTGTGCCTCAGAAGACCAAGCATCTACAGAAATCCCTAGGAATGACATTGGAACTCAACATGGTTTCTGCTGACATTTTTGAGCTCCTCTAACAGAGCAGATTTAGATGAGAAGCAGCCATGCCCACATGTTGGAATCCTGACTGACCTCAGGTGTGCTGCAAAAACATGAAATGGAAACAAACAGAAGGCAGCAGTAACTCCCTATACTGCTGATTTCTCTGCTTACTGCTCAGAACAAGACACACTGGGGACTTCAAAGCAATCACTGGCCAGTGAATATTTTTAATATACATATCACATGTGGTCATAGCCAGCATTCAAACAGGACCAGATACAGAATATTAAAAGAGAACTATGGAATCACAGTGTCAAGACCAGGCTACCACATGTCTTCACTTGCTCATTCACTTGCTCTACACTGCCTGAAGATTAGATCTGGATCTCAGTGCAGCACCATTCCCACAGGGTGTGATGCAGCTGCTCTTAAAGTCTCCACCAAGGCCAGTGGACAGGGCTGCTACAGCAGTGGCTCTTCTCAGCACGAGCAAGAATAGAGATATCTGCTTTAAACCAGCAGCTGTGTCTCTGCTGAGATTAGTGACTTCTATGCAAAACCATGTTCTACTACATAATAGTTCCCCATCTGCATAAATTCCTCAGACTATCATCTGGAATGAGACACAACACACGAAGGCTAGAACAAAACTGAGTAGTCAGAACTATTGCCAATAAAACCAAGCAATGCTCATTCTCACCCCTCACCACCTGATAACACAGAGCAGTAAAACTGGGCAGAGGGTAGCAGGCCCACCTGAGTGCTGAAATCAAGTCCAGATGAATCTCTCACTGGGACTTGCCTTTCTTATCATGGGATTGGAATCAGTAGGAAATCCAAGCTAATTTAACAGACTAATAGCAGAATACAAATAAGACTCATCTGCAAGGTTAAGAGCAGCAATTCTCCAAGCAACATTTCTGTCTTCATGAAAGTGATGGGCATTCACAATCTGGCAATATATGCACATAGAGGGACTTGGAGAGAGTTTACCCATAAGCATATAACCATTTACATCTCAAGTTCTTTTAGCAAGCAAGTGCAGAGATTTCAGATGTCAGCACAAGATGTTCTTCAAGTCCTTCTACAGGATGTATACAGCACCTTGCTGGACAATAACCTATCCCCTTTAACATAACTTTAAAAAAGCCTTCATGCCCTGACAAAGTGCCAGTGCTGCTAATAACTGAGCTTAAAATGAAGGTGAAAATCCCAAAGAAAAACAAACAAAAACCCCCACAACAAACAAACCACACCCCCAAGCCACATCAAAAAACTGTACCACTACTGGCCAGCCTCATGCTGTTTTCAGCCACTGAATAAACCCCACCTGCTTAAACCAAACACTGCAAAACTGTGACAAAATCAAGAATTATAGCTCTTAATTAGGCAAGTCCTGTGTCAGCAGAGAGCACCTGCAAGCTTTGCTGTGCAAAGGACACCCTGAAAAACAAGGGGCACATTGATCCTGTCAAATTTCACAGGCTAAGTGCCGCCAAGACACTAAAACTACATCCAGATGAGCCAATCAAAAAAAACCCAGACTTTTGGGTTCTCCCTACAGTGATTAAAGGATTACAAAAATGAAAAGATACTCTTCCTGTCTGAACAGTTCTAAAATACCGTGATAATCTCATATTTCTGAAGGACCATCACTGCCTGTTTTTCCACCTATTGAGTGATAAGGTGCATCACCCCCGCTCTCCCTCCTCCAACCAGCAGTGATAATGCTAATGCAATCAAGTACTTAGTGCATCTAGTCCTGAAATCTGTATGGGCAGGGATATGTGGATATCCTCAGCATAGCACTGCATGTATTTTTGTCTCCTAAGCCAAGCATGCAATGATGTGTTGAACAGACCCATTACTGTCCCCTGCCAACAGAGCAGAGCAATCAGATCAGTGATAAAAATCATTGGGTAATTTGCCCTGTTAAATTATCACTGCCTTCCTCCTTTCTCTTGATCTTGCCATGCTATTTTAATAAACAGCATACAGAAAAGCTTCACATCTATCACTGAATCACAAGCCACTTTCACAGGGGAAGTGCATCTGTTTAGTGCTACGGAACCCTGTGTTAATAAGAGCAGAGGGAAGGCTTTGTGTGACGAGGTGTTAAATATAATGTTTATTTAATAAAGAAATACAAAAACCACGAGCACTCTGAAGTGAATGAAGGATGAGATAAAATCTGGGTCTAGACATCTAAGAGGTTCCAGGCAATCCTTCCATGCCATCAACCCTCTTTGCACAAAAATAAAGCTAGAAAAATTATGTCATGGATGTAAACAGGCTATCCAAACAGCACTCCAGGTTCTGCTGGATTGCACTCTGTCCTAGGTTGCAATGTAAAGATGTGCCCAAAAGTATGTATTCTATCACCATCTGTTGAAACCAGCTGGGGCAGTGATGCTTATCTCTGTGGGAGATAACCTCTGTTAATAGGCCATCTGCTAAAAAAAACAGGTGAGTCATTGTTCTTCGTCTTTTCCAGACCCATCTTTCCTCCAGGAAGATATCTTCTGTTAAAGGACCATTGAGTCCCACTGCATGACTGATAAAATTACATTATCCCATTGTGAGATGCTCCACCCAGGGGGAGGAGCCAAACATTTCCTACCTAGATAAAAACGGAGATTTGGAACACCAGGGCAGCCCTTACCCACTGGCTTCCAGAGGACAAGAGCTACCAGACCTTTCTAAATGATCCCTACTTCAACAAGACCACTTCAACTGGACTGCTACCACCCTAACTAGCGGGCTGTCAAGGTTGTATTCTGACTCTGTCAGTGGTTTTCTTTTGTACCATTGCATGTACTTTATTTTTTCTCTTTTTTCCTATTAAATTGTATTTCTGACTGGGAGTCTCTTCCTGCTTCTGCTTCCAAACCAGCACACACCCTCACTTCAGCTGACCCCAAAGCACCAGAGCCTGGACACAGCCCACCAGAAACACTCACCGGTCCTCTGGATCGACACAGTGGCAATCTCCACGCTCTTCTCCTGGATCTTCTGCCACGAGCCATCCGCCCCTCTCACCCACTCACTCACAAGGCACCTGTAGGCCCCTCCATCCACGGAGGAAGCCTGGGACACAGACAACCCATAGGTGTCATTGGCTCCCGTGTCCAGGCGGACGTCCCCGCTGCGGTAGCGCTCCTCGTAGCCGGGGCCAGGCTGGAACTTGCCCTCGTGAGTCAGAGACAGGATGTCCCGCCAGGAGGACCCACTCCTGACCTGCCAGGTCACGTGCAGGTGAGTGTGCTCTGGGGAGGTGGTGCTGGCTGAGCAGCGCAGCTTGAAGGAGTCGCCCTCGGACAGCCGGAGGGATGCCGAGGAACGGGCTTTGGAACCGCTCACCGACAAGCCGTCGGAAATCACTATTGGGGGGGAAAAAAAAAAAAAAGAAAAAAAGGCCAAAAGATATAAGCATCATAAAACAGAATCGAGAAGAGAACGCCCACAGTGAGCTGTTCAGATGTGAGGCAATAAAACCACCACAGAGCAACACCTTGCCAATCATTCCTTCTTCCACAGAAACGTATTCCAGGAAGAAGGAAATTTAGCTGAAAAAGCACTTAAGGAAGTGCTCTGCTTTAAACAAGACAAGACAAGAATTCATTTATCCTTCCACTCACTTTCTCATCCAAACATCATCCTTTTGACTATTCCCATACAAAACTAATCTTGATATTCATGTGAGTAAAAGATAAGACATGGGAAAAGAAATTGTGGCCAAATTTAATACTGAAAAATGCTAAGTGATAGAGCAAAGCTAGGACAAGACTATAGTATCAACATGCTAAAGGAGAAAAGAAAGATTACCTCCTTCATGCATGAAGATCCCTAAATGACACTAAAACTGAGAGAGAAGACAGCCTGTGGCTTTTACCTGAACTTAGCTTCTCTACCCAGAGGCTTAGGGACATGAAATATTTGCAGACATCCTCAGAAAACCCACCACTTAGTGTTTTATTTACATATTTACTAGACAGAAAAAAAGAAAAGTGGTGTTTATAGTAAACAGCCTCTCTTTATTTCTTCACCTCACTTGCCTTTGCTATCTTATTTCCCAATTTCAAATTCTGGATTTAGGAGAATTAAAGAAGAATAAGAAGAAAGAAAAACAAATCACAATGATCATAAACAACAGAAAATCACCATTTTTAAGGGTACATCTATAATCAATATCAAAAACAAATTTAAAGCACACCTCACTCTTCAGAAATACCTTTCACTTGGACCTCTGCATCATAATTTCCCTGAACGGTGGCATCAGTGCTGGGCGTGGAACATTTGTATCTCCCTTGGTCAGCTGGCTGGATGTTCCTAATCACAAGTTCCACAGCATCGTTGCTGCTCCGTCTCAGTTTGATATCCCCGCGGCCCACGCGTTTTTGGTACTCCTCAGAGGTGAAGGTAGAATCCCAGGTACTCACTATCCGCACGAAGTCAGTGTCCCGGGAGAACTCCCAGTCAAAGTTCTGTTCACTGGGTCCATCATAGTCACTCACGCTGCACGGGATCGCCACCTCCGTGCCCACCACGCGGATGAGGGGACCCTTGGGCACTCTCACAATGCGCCCTCTGCAGAAAGCTGGGCAGGAGAATAAAGAATAACACACAGTTCAGGGCAGGCTTCAACCAGAAAAAAAACTCAAAATTTAAATATGCCAAGGTTGGGCAACCCACTCTGCAGAAAGCAAGAACTGGTAAAAGCAGTATTTCCCACTAACATTTAATCTCACTGAAGCCTCTAAACACATCATTTTTAGTGTGGGCAATCTTTTTTTCACTGCTTATATAATACCACATGAGTTAACAAAATACTGACTAAGAGGAAATCGTAAAGAGAAAAAAAAAGATAATTAGCCCAATCCAATGGATAACAGTTTGTCTACTACAAGGTAAGTGCTATACATATGTGTGTGTTTATATACATCATATATAAACAAGATTAATAAGTGGTTTTCATTATGACAATGAGGGCATAATCTAATCAGGAATTTTTATAAGACTTCTGCTGATACCATTAGAGAGTCTGAAACAGGAAATTAATTCTCTCCTAGATTGAGTGCCATAAGAATTTTAAACTGACGCTCTCCAAAAATGAGTATAGTCACAGCTGCCCTGAAGAGTCATGACTTCTCTCATATAAGTGAGACTCCTTGCCCTCCATATTGATTTAAGAGGAAGAACTGATTATAACAGACATAATTTGAGTGGATTTCTGCAACATCAAGTTTCCTCTTTGGTGAAGGCCCAGAATGTGGGAGCATGAGCAGAGCAGGCTCCCTCCAAAGCAGAGCAGCACACAGTGCTCAGACCATGTTTTCTGGGACTGTCTCACCAGAAGGAAGAAGGACAACAGCAGTTTTCTGCAGAAGGCTGGCACAGTAGTATGTTATGCTCCAGGCAGAAGTGTGAACCACTCAAATAAGCCAGAGGACCTGGCAAAGACACAGCAAGAGACTCTTCTGGCTAATTTGGCTCTGTAGTCCAGAGAATAACCCCAGCAGCTGCACATGGATTTTGGCAGGTCCTTACTTCTCCAAAGAGCAAACTGCTTTGATTCATGGTTCCAATCAGAGAAATCTCTTAAGAGATGAGTACTATCTAAACTCAGCCTCCAAACATGAACAGCTTACTGCATCCCACCACCTCCACATCCATAGCAAATTATTTTAACAGCCAGGCAGAACAGAAGCCAGAACACTGAAAGACAGATCTTGATACAACCAAGTAGGCATCTAACAATACCAAAAGTAATTGGACAAAAAAACTGATCTGAGATACCACAGAGAAAAAGACAAATTTAAACAACCTCCCAACACACAAAGTACAGTATCCCACCTCTGCTACAATTCACCAAGTCCATTGGGAAAGCAACCAGCTAGTGACATGAAGACCAATATATCTGCTGAGCCTTTTCCTCCTATCACTCTGCACATCTTCTTGCTGTAGATTAGGACTCCATTTGCTGGCTTAAGGCCATCATGCCAATGGGTGTCCAAGTATGGGCAAAAGAGTCTTGTGAACAGAAATCCCCCACTGGGAAACCTGCTATAAAGCACAGCTTGACCCCTCCAGAGCAGTGTGAAGTATGTGTTAAAGAATAAGATTTCTGTGGGCATTTAAAAATGACACAAGCAGCTGTACACACTAAGTGTAACTGCCAGAGAAAAAGCATAATTTTATTTGCAGTTACAGTTCAGCAAACAGCTGAACCAAGGACTGACACTGCCTTTACCTCCCCAGTTCAGAACTCTTACTATGCTCTTTACTTTGCAGGCTGTTCACGTGTACAGGCTCAGTCATAATAGTCCAATTTCCTCACTGCCATGACCTTCTGCATTCAACATTAGTTCTTCATTAAACTTATTTGTAATGCAGACTGGGGTTAATCTCCTACCCCTTCTATCCCTCCCAGAAGACTGTTATTATATACCTGATCAAGTGATTGGCAAGTCCTAATAAGGAAGCTGGACTTTGCTGCACCATTCACATGTGCATTGGAGAGGAAAACCTCCACTGACAACGTATTGTTCCGCAGACACATGTCTTCAAGGACACATCTCCTAACCCAAGAACCACACTAAAATCATAAAATCATCCATACAGAAAAACAATCAACAAAAAATAAAGCCAGCTACAGAGCGCTGATATACTTCCCCACGAAGTCTTAAGTTGCATTAAATCCTTCAACTTATCCTCTTACAGAAAGCAGTAACAGCAGCAGGTAAGCTTTAAAGCCTGACAGTCAAACCAGCTTCCAGCAAACCACTATGAGAAGTCAGCTCAGGATCCTGACTGAGGGCACTCTTCAAACACTGACATCTCTCCAGAAAATACTGTCTGGTGACACTAAAACAAGCAGACAACACTGTTCTGCATGTGTCTTCAGCTGTAGACCCACATACCATGCACTGCACTAATCCAATCTAGAGGTGACAAAGGCATGACTAATGTGGCAAGGGCTGCACATTTGTGTTTGAGATTAGCACCGACAGCTCAGTTCCTCTTCTTCCAAGGTCACTAAAGACCCTTTGACACTAAATGAAGGTAGGGGGTGATTAGCACCTTCCTACAAAAAGGCAAACCAAAGTGAAAGATTAGGAGCACAGGGAGTCTCACCAGATCCGTAAAGCCATGACTATCCCCCTCCCTACAGCACAGCCCCACAAGCAATTCCTGCTTAACCCAGGGCTGGAAGGAAGGCAGTGGAACAGACTGTAGGAGAGAAGAGGAATGAGGTGTAACAGAACTTTATGTTTTCCAAACAATAATATTTGTTATTGCTAAGATAAATCGGGATTCTGGTAAGGCAGGAGCAGAGGCAACATCACCAAACAAGAGAATGAGAACTTCCTGCAGAGCAGCTGCTCTGCCCACCCCACAAATGAGGAGGAGTGTGCACAGGGCAGGCACTCTAAGGGTAAGCTGCATTTCTGAGTGACCCAGCAGGCTGTGAATTCAAGGTTCTGCCTTTGGTCCTGCAGCAAGGCTCTATCTAGAGACTAAACAAGGAGTTATGCTCTTTGCTGTGCATGAGGGATTAACATTTCATGTAAGTGTGGCACAAGAAGCCACAGACAGACAAAGTGCTACAGACACTGATCTTGGCAAAAGGTGAGCTCCATATTACTCTGGCAGATAAGTGAGGAGTTTTTGCAAATATTTTATTCTCACAGAGTCCTGTGTTACTTGCATACACCCCCCACCGTCCCGGAGCAATCATGATACAAGAGCTTAAAACTCAGTAAATTTGTTGGAAACATTGATTTTTCATGACACCAAATATATTCCACTGTTAATATAAGGTGACAGGTTCTTAATGTATTCATCTGAATCCCATTTAACTATGGAAACAGATGGAGGAGGACAAAACAATGTATACACTAGTGACAGAAAACAACAGAACTTTGACAAATCTGTATTTCTCACTGATCCCACCAAAGATGTGTATTTAGTAAGAACTCAGTAACTGGATCTGAGTTATTGAGTTAGTGTTAGACATCAGATTTGCCTAAGCACAAGGTTAACTGCCAAAACACCAAACTTTATTTTTATTGAGTTACCAGACCAGCAGATGAAATTCCAAGGAACTATTTTCCAAAACAAAAGGTAATGGAGCCCCTGTAAGGAAGCCAGCACACAAACACAAGGCATGGGATATATTCCTTGGGTTCATGAAACAGATGACAGCACTACCAGGCAACACTGATCCTTTTGCAGGGCTGGGCCAGCAACATAAAAATGTAAGACAACCATAGAGCCCTAGTGGGTATTTGTCTAGCACTTTATTAGAGGATTCTCCCATGGGAATGCATTAAATAATCCACCAGAAACATGGACAAAGGGTGACTCAAGGTACAATAATAATACACTGGGGTCTGCCATATTAGTAAGATGGGGCAAGGCAGCTCAGACATAGCCAAAGAAGCTTTGGGTTAGTGTTTTTTCCCTAGCAGTGGTTTATAAATTTATCCCACCACCCAGATGCATCACATTGCTGGCATTAAATGAAATCCTCCCAAAAAGGCAAAAAAGGAAAGCAGATGATTGAATAGATAGGTTGTGAAGTCAGTCCGAGTACATTAAACAGCAACCTGTCATTTTTAGGATAACCAAGAAAACAAGGCAGCAAAATTATGCAGGATCTACAGACCAGGTAGTCTGTTTAAACTCTCAACAAGCTACAAAACTCCTCAAGGAAAGGGCTGGTTAAGGATTTCCCCTTGCATTAGGGACTTGTGGAAAGTCTTCTAGGAGCTTCATTTTCATTCACATTTTGCATCCACATATCACTTAAGAAAGAACAAGATGAAAAGTAACCTGTGGAGTCCTCCACAAGGCTGAGAAGATACTATTGTGGCAAAGAACAGCCTTGTGCTTCAGCACTCTCTTTCACAGGGGTGCTTCCTCCAGCTTGCACTAGACAGCTCTATCTAATAAGGAAACATGTTCTCGTAGCAGCCCAGAGAAGGAGGTCGCCTCCACATCCGCCAGCCAAAGGAAAATGCAATCTGACATGCAGTAGGAAGCCAATTAAAGTCAAAAAAGTAAGAGCTAACGAATGAGTAAATTGGCTCAGACTAAGCACTCGAGCCTCTGCATCAGAAAGACTCGGAACACACAGTTCAGCTCCTCAACCAAGGCAGTCACAGGAGACACAGCGACAACTTTGCCGACGCCTTTCATCTCAAAAGAGCTTTCTGAACAAAAGGTTGTTTCATTTGCCAACTAAACATTACCATGTCTGGGAAGGAAATACCCAGCAGCCCCTTTCAAATTCACAACAGTTTATGACAGGAAAAAAAATACTTCAGCCAACTTTGCAAATGATGGGTAACGATCCTCCCTCCCTGAACTCCTCCATTTATATCCAGTCGAAGCAAACACTTGCTGCAGCACTCTGGGAGTGGGCTGAGCAGGGACAGCCCTTCTTGTGCCACACTGGAGTGTGAGCAATTGATCCCCTGCCATTAAAGCTATCTCTAGCAAAATCCCAAACCTCCCATTTCTATACTGAACTGCTTAACTGCTTATTTTTGCCTTTTTTTTTTTTAGTCCACCAGAGTCACATCCACTCAAATACTCTTTTTCCATTTTCAAAAAATAATTTATCAGGCTCCTGATGGGAAGCATTCAGCAACTTTCCCTAGTGAGCAGGCAGGTGAAGGGACAGGCAGCATGCCACATATTCACAGACTCTCCTCTTGGGAAGGAGAGCCAAAGCATATCAACACAGGAGATTATAATCCTTATCTCCAATCTGCCCCCTTTCCCATCCTCCCAGCTTCAATTATAATCAAGCAGCTACTCATCAGGAATGTCATCAGTGACTATCTGGGAGAGAAAGAACAAGTTATAGCAAACATGCATACAATGTTTGAAAACCTTTCAATACTGTTACAGCAATTATTTTTTTAATATATTATTTTTTTAGAAGAGGCACATTTAAGCAAACATTTTACTTTGGTATTTCCTCCACTTTTTAAAGACAGTCAATTAAATTTTCTACTCTACACTTGCAGTCTGAGAGGAAAAGTCAGATTAAGCAGAAAAGGGAAGTTCTTGAAGTAGCAGAAAGGCAGCTAACTATCAAAATTTCCATATTAGTCTCAAAAAGAGAAGGAAAAATCCAAAACTAAGTAAGTGAGATCCTTTACCATTCCTGCTTAACACATGATGTCACCATACTCTTCTTTCCAGTGCAGAGACACACACAGCAGTGATTGGGATTTATGCTAAACTAAGTGGTAGACTATTCCAATTCTTTCCAAATTACAAAATTCAGATTGTCTTCATCAGCAGAAGCAACCCAAACTTTACAACCAGCCATCCTGCACAGGGAAGAAACAAGGGGCTCCTTTAAAAGAGACCAATTTGATTCTTTATGTCAAAGCTATAATCACCACAGTAGCCTAGCATCATCTGAGGCACACAGGGCTCCCTCCATACCTTGCAAGAAAACAGTCATGTTACACCTGACTGCAATACTCCCTTACCTAAAAAAACATAGATTTTTATGGCTTGAAAGATCTGCAGCCTATCATCTGAAGATATCAGAGAAGAGCAAATGAAAGAGTCCATGAGAGAGACATTTACATTGTTCTTTCCCAGGCGGCTAGGATTCTTTTTTTAGATAATGTAGAGCTCTTATCAAAAGGAATTAGCCTGGGTGTAATTGCTTAAAACCCATTATCTCTATCAGGATGAAGAAACGCATACTGCATCTTAAGTGGAGCCTCAGAAAAGCTATCAAACTGCAAGGCTGCTGGATTGCACTAATCTCCATACCATCTGAGACCTCAGAAAAGCCACATCTCCAGCACAGGGTGAGAAAGCAAACTTCTCAGCTGAACTCTATCTATACCATGTGGACTAACATTCATGTGAAAGCACGTGAATGCTAATTTTGCAGCACAGGAACAACCTGCTTTCTTCACCATTCATGCCCTCACCCACTGCCTCCAAGCCACGGGATTACAAAAGCACCTGAACAAACCATGAGGCTTTCACTAGGGCACAATTCCCTGTTATCACAGAACCACAGAATGGTTTGGGTTAGAATGGACTTTTAAAGATCATCTAGTCCCAACAGCCTGCCATGGGCAGCAACATCTTGCACTAGACCATGGTGCTAGAAGTTTCAGCCAACCTGACGTTGAACACTTCAAATAATGAGGCATCCACAACTTTTCTGGGCAACCTGCTCCAGTGTCTTTCCACCGTCATCATAAAGAATTTCTTCTTAATATCCAATCAAAACCTGCCTCCCTTCAGTTTAAAGTCATTATCCCCTGTCCTATCACTACATGTCTTGGTCAAATGTCTCTCTCCATCTTTCTCACAAGCCCCCTTTAAGCACTGAAAAGCCACAATATGATCGCCCTGGAGTCTTCTCTTCCCCAGACTTAACACCCCAGTTCTCCCAGCCTTTCTCCATAGGACAGGAGTTCCAGCCCTGACAGCAGTCAGAAGATCTTATTGTCTAAAAAGACAGGAACATTAATAGGACAATACTTCACCACATGAAACACACTATACCACTGCCTCAGTTAGTCATCAGTTCATCCAATCACTGCCTGAAAAGATTCATTTTGGAAAAAAGTCAGTGAGCTATCTCATAAAAATGAAATCCACTTTCTGTCTCTCTCCTAAGGCAGTTGCAACAGGCAGCATTGCCTCTCCTGCCATTTCTTGGGCTTTTGGGAATGAAGCACTGGTCACCTGCACAGCACTTCTCTTTTGAAAACAAGCTGACTGGCATCTTCCACTCCAGCACATCACCCATTTCAATCCTGTGCCAAAACAAGCTACAGGAATTTGCTGCAAGTGCTTCTGTGGATTATTCATGCTACAGTACAAGAACAGACCAGTAAACTGCAAAGGAAACTGTAAGGCAGAAACCAGGTTGCATGTGCAGGTAGAGTTTAAAGCACTATCACTGCCTGCTGACAGCACAGATCCCTCTTACACCACTGATTCCTGACCATGGGGGGAAGTTTGCTACTGGAAGGTAGACAAGGAAGAGGGGAAAGGAGAAGCCACACAAACCTTTTCCAACTGTGCAAAACAGGAGGCTACCTTGTAAAACAGAGTACCTTTGGCAGGCAGAGAACTGTTGCACCACTGGCCAAAAAAGAAAAAAAACCCACCAAAAAAACCAACCCCACACCTAGCAGGCAAAGATAGTAATAAAGATCATGTTTTAGATTCCCTGGATGTCAAACAATTCCATCACATATAATCTCTATTCCCTTTCCCTATCGCTGACTGACAGTTAAAGACAAAAGGCTGTATTCCAAGAACTACTTTTGACAAGCCTCTAAAATGCATCTGGGAGCAAAAAAGAAAGGGGATGGGAAAAAAAAACCCCATGAAATCCACGAATTAACATGCCATTTCTTCCTGGGCCTCACCTGACAAACCTGCCCCTGCTAATGGCCTTCATTTACTGTCCTCCAAACTGTCTCACAGATCTCCATTTTTATCCTACCCTGACAGAGCAGCCCATTTAGGTTACCTGGTAACATCTGACCCAAAAAGTCCAGAGATTCTGGAAGTGGTATTTAGACTGCCACACAAGACAGGTGATTTTGTTGTTCTTCCTCAGAAGCAATTTGTGTTGCAGAAGAGAAGTTCAATACGTTACATTCTAAAGAAAACAGTTGACAAAGCAGTAAAGCCCACAAGTCAAGGCTTAAGAGCATAGCTGGAAACCAGGCTGCAAATATTCCCAGAAATGCTGCATCTACAGTATCTTCACATTTCCTTTAGTGAGCAGGAAGGACAAAGGTTAACAAATACCTATTACTAATGCCAACTTGAGCAAGAGCAGTATTTTTTAAAAGTCCCCAAACTGGAATATACAGAATTAAAATCAGTGCTGTTCTGCAACATCATTAACTTGCACTTATCTCTTATCTTAAATCTTTCTCAAAGCAGTTGGAACTGAGCAGAGCAGTCCAAATCCATTTGTTCTATACTGCAATTTCCTCTGGGCAGAGACAAACCATTTTCTTTGCTCTGTGTGGAATGCAGCACACCACTAGGATTAAACTAAACTTTTGGGGGATTTAACTGGAGTAAACAATCATAATAGATAATTTCTAAATCTGCATTTAAATTAACTAAAAAAATCATACCTCAAGTGAAACTCCAAGACAAAAAAGTCTAAATCCTAGAAAGGCTACACTAAAACTCTAAAAGCTACTACTTTTTGTTAAAAAGCATGTCTTTCAACAGGACATAGCACACAGCAGAGCTGATAAAGCTGGAAAGCTAAGAAAAAGCATTTGTCAAAAGACTCTTTTAAAAGAGGTGCGAATAGCAATATCCATGTGTTTCACAAATCTGTAATTTGTATTATGTATACATATTTAAATAAGGAAATCCTGAAACACTCCCTCCTCTCCCCCAAATAATTTCCATTATCATCACCCTTTTTCCCTCCCAAAGCAGAAAGCATTGATTTTTATTAGTGTGAAGTAATCATTTGTTTTCCAAGTTATCTTTAATGCTAGGTAATATACAAAAAAAAACAAAACCTTTAAAAATGCTAACGAATACAAGAAGTGCTGAAACCAATATAAAGTCTTCTACTTTTCATTAACATTTTAACAATTATATTAAAACCAAAAAGCAAAGCAAGAAAAAGCATAAACAGCTGTTGGGGGGGGCGGGTCTTGTTTTGCCTTGCTTTTAGATGTGAGCTTTTTATTTGGTGTTTGGGATGAAGGGGGGAAGGCTGCAGGAGGTCGTTGTTGTTAGTTTTGTGTTCTTTACCAGCTAAATTTAGTGGCATTTGTCCATTGCCATTTAACCTAACACTCCCCTCATACTGGACAAGGTCCTGTCTAAAGCCAGGTTAAATCCAAAGGGGATTTGGATATGAGATGCAAAAAGCCAAATACTTTCATAATCCAGATACTACTAGTCTTAACCTCCACCTCCCCAAGAATTATTTTGGGGTTCACTTCAAATCTCCAGACACAGGGAGTCACTTCCTAACAAGCATTTCACCGGATGAGCAAAGGCATCCTGGAGGCTTCAGTAAAAGCAGCAACAGAAGCAAAACGGAGCAGAAAGCAAAAACAGCAACTTCTGCCCATGACAGAAGTCAGCAGCCACAATGCCAAGTGTGCCAATACCCACACTTGAGCTCCCAGACTCTCCAATTGGGATCCTGAAGGGCAGCTTCACTCTGCCTGCATCTGCTGTGGTGAGAGATTATGGAACGAGGTGACTGGGCAGCCAGGCTGCTGGAACTGCTGAACAAGGCAGCATATGGCACTGGCCCACCTTGGCTCCACACTTGACAACTGATTTGCAGCCACAGGAGCCAGTGGGGGGATAGAGCTCAGTGTTTTAGAGCAGTCCTTCTCGCCTGTAATTTAATTTTCTAACGGTCTCATCTTCACCGTAAATAATCTCCAAGCAAGCAGCCACATTAAAAATGCCAACAGCAGATGCACAGAGAATGGGTGTTATGGCACAGAAATGAGTGCCTGTGCCTTGTAGGACCATGCAGGTAAGTGTAGTAGCACAGCTACTGCCAAGTCTTTTTGCAGTAGATCTACTTGGACAGATGAACCAACTAGACCAAATTAAAAAAAAACGGGAGCATTTACGAACAGATAACAGGCATTCCAGGTTTCAGGCTTAGTGCTCACTGTATCACACTGATTCTTTACATAAAGATTAAAACAAAGATATGTACAGCCAGGCAAAGATGACAAAAGCCAAGAAAAAACAGTCACTTAACTTGTGCTCTAGCAACTGGTGCTCCTACACAACCACCATATCCATACTGCTGCCTGAAACCTGGAAAACTGGAGGCCAGTGTTTTCCAAGCCCTTCTCTCAAAGCCCACACGTATCCAATTAGCACCCAAAAGCCAATTTCAGGTCATGCAGAGCAACAGTGTTTAGTATGTTAATCTCTGTGGGGCCTGCTTGGTATTTTTCTCCTGGACAACAAGGAATTGCACGCATGCGTGCACACAGAGTATGATTTAAGAGACATCAGGGCTCTTCCTCCTTTAATACAAGATTTACATAACTAATTCTGTAATTGAGAACAGGACTGCAAGGTATTTACATGCTGCTGAGCTTTTATTATTTGCTATGGGAGAGACAATGAGACTCTCTTGTCCCAGAAAAGATAGGTAGTCTCATCTGTAGCATTAAAAAAAAAGGAGACACATGAAATTACCCATTTCAGGAAGAGATATTTTCCATTACAGAATCATTTCTCTCTTCCAAAGCAGAGGGTCAGCAGTTCAATGGGAGCAAGAGAAGAAAAGAGGTCTGGATAAGGAAAAGGATGAGAGGTCAGGGACATAAAAGAACATCTAGAAGGCACACAGGAATTCCAGTCAAGGTCTCTGTGCAACCCCCACAAAGACTGTTAAATAAAATTACCCCCAGATGGGTCTGCAAAACAGCTGGCTTTGAAAACAGGCATGCCACAGCGCTCCTCATTATTTGAAAGCGACAAATACCAACACAAGACAGTTCTGGAAACACAGGAAAAAGCCTCACAAACAGCATTCAAATCAATGTAGCTGGTGTCATTAAGACTCCTGAAAATTCAGAATAAAGTTTTAGGTTAGTAGATGGAACTCAATATGGCCTCCTTATTTACTCCACTAATATTTAAACAGCAAAAAAAAGAAAAAAAGTGTGCACCACAAAGAAAATTAAGATTAGCACAACTGTCTACTTTGGCACTAGCAAGCTTAAAAAGAGAAAAGGCTGCAGAGGACAGCTGGTGCTAAGCCCCCAAAAATCACACTGCATCTTTGGGATGTTGCAATGTACCAGAGATCCAAGACACCTGAAGAACAGCAGATATGCTCCTGAGTGACACTTCTGGTTCAGTTACATCCCAAGGAATGCACTAACTGGACACTCAGATCACTTCCCAGTAAAAAGCAAAGTGCAGAAATTTGGACAATGATGAGACTCACCTCAGAACTTCAGTCCTCAACAACCAAAATTGTAATGAAGATGCAACCTGTGTGCTCTTTAAGGATGCTTGAAGCACTGCTCACATTTGAACTTCAGTGTGGAAATAGAAACTCTTCCCTAAATCACAAATGTGAGCTAAAGCCATGAACACATGTGTGGCCAGGATTTGAAATCCACCCACACTTCGCAGCATCACTTATGCCTGCTCAACAAATTTAACAGCCAAAATTCCCAAAAAAAAGCATGCAAGAGTCAAAAATTTCCTGGCATTCAGTGCCTCCAGGAGCTTGAAGGCAAATTAGCTGTGTAATTAGCTGTCTGTGGCCCCGAATCCTACCTCTAGAAAGCTGTTCTCACACATGAAAGGAAACAGTGTTGTATGTGGCTGCTGTTTAATTTCCTGGAAGATTAATTTTACTGGACAGAAGAAGAGATTTCTGAGACAGGTGGGCAGGTATGTGCATGTGGGCAACAGGAAAGAGATCCAGAAATCAGCAAAGCACTGAGCAAGCACCTGGTGAAATTCCACTCCCAATTACCCAATCCTGGAGTAAAACAAACATTTCTACTTGTGACTTATAGAGTAAGCAAAAAAAGAAAAGAAAAAAAAAAAAAAAGAAGCAGCACTCTGCTCTTGTGTGACCAAAGTGTTAGCTAGTTCTAGAAATGAAGAGGTTCAATTATCAAAAATGCTTGAGCATTAACCTCCTGGGGAACCAAGCCTCCTTTCTAAAGTTCCAGGCTTACATTCCCAAGCCTTCTATCACCTCTGAAAACCCTGCCCTGAATTGAATGCAGGCATTTTGTTACCTCCAGTAGCAGAATAGCAAGGTTCATCAATTCAGCACCTGGCTGAAGAAGACCAGCAGTCCTTTCATGTTCCCCATCACAAGTTTAAAGTCTTTTCTCCCTTTAGATTATATGCCAGCAAGTTATCACTGTTATCTGCTTTGATTAACTTGCACCATTTGTCGCAGTATCTCCTTTTGCCTCGACAATCAATCCTGAACAGCCTCCCTGGTACACACAGAACAGGTAGCACTGCAGGATATCACACACATTTAAGCTTCTGGGGACAATTTGATGCCATTAGACATGAGAAAACCCACATGTAATAAAAGACTATCACAGCACAGTACCCCTTGAAGTCTAAGCAAAGTTTGGGGTTCAGCCTTTAGCTACCCACTTTCATTTAAGCATGCCCAAATAGACATCTCAAAATGCTTCCTGTTAGTCCTGCTTTTAAGAAATGTACCTCACCTAAGTAGATACTTTTCTGCTGTCATTGGCATGCTATGCATTGGACAATCAGCACCAGAGGTGATAAAAGAGAAAGGGAAAGGTAACACAAGATTAACTAATAGGTGCCAACACCCAGAACATTTCAGAATCCAACTTCATAGGCAGCCAAGTGGAACACCCATGAGCCAGCAAATACTTGGAGGAATTAGACAAGGTTAAGCACAAGATTAAGGCCAGGTTGGATGGAGCTCTGAGCAACCTGGTCCAGTGGAAAGTGCTCCTCTCCATAGCAGTGGAGGGTTGGAACTAGATGATCTGTAAAGGTCCCTTCCAACCCAAACCATCCTATGATTCTATCAAGATACAGCCTCTAATTTAGGAAGCTTCCAAGCTGCGTATTATCATGAAATGATACACTAGGATAGTAATGTGTTCACTCTTCCCTCTTCCTGACCACTGTGAGATGCAAGACCTGAGGCTAAATACCTCTTTGGTGCCAGCCTTCCCCTCTCTTCCGCAGCCTCAGGAAGTAGGAGCTTGGAGGCACTACCCTTTCACCACTGCCACTCCTCAGTGGAGCCCAGGCTGGTGACTAGGCTGAGCCCAGCAGTGAGAACAGAGACAAAAAAAGGAATGAAAGAACACAGAATTTTCAACTAACTCCAAAATCAGAAGCAAGGGAATCCTTTTGAGCATGAAACAAGAGTGAAAGGAGGGTAGAGAACCAATATGACATTAAAATAGCAGGAGGAGGAGAATACAGTTTTTGAAAGACACCCAGAGGGAACATGCTTAATTGTTTCTTTTCTGCTCCAGTCTCCACGCAGAACTATTCTAGGTTACACTATTTAACAAGGCAACCTACGCACAAAATAAGTAGCTGTTAATATTTGGGTGAAACTTGGGATATGCTGAAATGATTCAGTAACTAACACTTATAATCAGCTTACATTGAAACAGACAGCAGATTGCATGCACCCCAGGCATCCTCACATTTGCTGCGTTGGGAAGAACAGTCATGTCCCACAGCACATTGTTCAGCAGAACAAAAGGCTCTGCATCCCAGTGGACAGCCATTTTGTGGATTCTGCACTGGTGCATTTATGTAGCACAACAACTGCAGGCAACACCTCAAGTACACGTTGCAAAAGCAACAGTGCAGTGCTGACTAAGCCTCAGAAGTCTCCACCAACCCCTGTGTTGACGCAAACAAAATTTTAATACCAACTGAAATTATGTCTAGTGCAAACACATTAGCTGTCTAACACCATTAAGAACAGAAGGGGAAAGTACACCATAAATTTAGAAAGTAAAGGGTGCTAAAATTCACCTGGAGAGCTGTAGATGGATTTGGCCAAATACTGGAATTAGCAGTCCATGCTTTTAAAGCATGAGGGAAGAGCCTTAGTAGTAGCTTTTAAGTACCACTGGGATTTCTAGTGAACAGGTACAATTCCCTGAATTATCCTCTTCACTTGAGGGTAAACAGCCCTCAGGTGACAAAGGATGTACTCACTGCACAGAGAGCCAATATTTCCCAAAGGTACTTCTGACCAGAAAACCAAAGCATGGAACACTCCTGTCCAACAAGCAGAGCAAGCCCTGATCCCTGTGTCCTTCCAGAACTCATCCTGCAAGCCATGCCAAGCCAGAGACCTGTTCACTAGAGACCATGTGAACTGGAACCAACCTAAACAGGAGAGATGATCATTTGGGACCCAAGCCCTTAACTCAAGCTGTAAAAAAAAAATGAACTGAAAGCCTGACCTCACAAGCATTAACCAAAAACCCCAAACAAACAAAAAAAACCCAAATAAAAAGATAAGCAAGTAAGAGACTGAATTCTGTGCAGCACCAAGACGTTCTCCTTGCCCACATACTTCATGATAACATCTGAAAAGATAGCATTGTTTAAAGAGTCAGTGCTATATCAAAGCCCCCTTGGGCAAAAGAAAAGGAGTTATGCCTTCATTAATGTTCAGAAAGAAGCACGGTATACATGTACTCAGATTTCTCAATGGATGGTTTAAAATAAAGTATCCTCCTTCCAGGTCTGCACCTAGCCATGCCCAACATCAGCAATACATAACAATAAGACTGACAAGCCTTTCATAAATAAATAGAACTAAACTGTTTATTTCCCTTTTAATTTCTTCACTGCTTATAAATTCACACTTTAAAACTTCCAAGTGCTACTTACACACCCTGCTCAATTTTTATCTTACTACACCACATAAGCAACTGGGTTTCTGTCTTGCTGGAATGGCAGTCATAAGTCATGTTAACAGCACCACTATCCTGTAGAAAATTCGTTTATTATTAGAGAGCAATCAGTATTACTACTGTTACAAGAAAATAACAAAGTGCCTAAAAGGCAGTCCTGCTGCTAGTGAAGATGTAAATAGAAGGTACACACAGAATTTACAGGACTCTAGTTAACTATGCAACTCTGCTCTCACTTCCTGCCTCTCCACTTAATTTTTCAGGAAAAAAAAAAAAAACACACTTAGAGAGTAATAATCTGAAGAGCATTTCCCAGGAGCTTAAACCTGTTCAAATCCAAAACACTAAATTATGATGTTCCAAAGAATTCAAGCAGAAGAGCACCTGCCTTAGTGGAATGCAAGAGCAGCCAACAAATGCCTCCACTATTTGTAGTTTTATAGCCTAAACCTACCTGGAGTCAAAATGCAGGGCACAAAGCACACAACTAGATCATGTTTTGCCTTTCCCCAGACAAAACACAGATTATTTCAAGATCTTTATTAATTTCACAAGGAATAAGCAAGCTTTGGGCAAGGGATTGCCAGGAAGTATTTAAGTACAGAAGTCCAGTTTGTCCCTAGATGGAAAAGCAGCACTCTTTGCTTTTATTTCAAAAGGATATACTCTTGACCAAAAATAATCATGTTTAAAAAAAAAATCAGTTTAATATTTGAGTAATTATCTTCCCTGGGCAGTTTTAAGGTATTCATATTTCTGCTTACCCTCCTCACACTACTTCACTTTCATCTCCCAGCAGTTCAATGCAAGGAATTCACTACCTGTCCATCATCTACAATTGCTCAGTACAATCAGTGAGTTCTCCCAGAATTCTCCGAGATCCTATTGAAAAAAATCTCTCTACTGATGAAAAGAACCATCTTCATTAATCCACCTGGCAGATGTATTCTTCCCTTCTAATCATTATGTGAGTTTACAAATCTAACAAAGCTGTACTCACATCACATTATTCAGATTACAAATTCTCTGGGAAAAGAAAGCTCTTGGGCATGGTGCTGTAAATCATCAAAACCACTTCTTACTCCTAGCTGATACCTGCTTTAAGAAAAGGTATGTACACAGCTGACTGATAGGGAAGAGTCACAGGCATGGTCAGTCAACCGGTTATCACTGAAACAAGCATCTGTTAAGCAGCAGAACTCAATAATCAGAATCCTATTTTCTGCAGGAAAGATACATTTATACAGGGCAGCTCAAACTTTGAGTGAAACCCACCCAGAGTATTGTAAGCCAAGGCTGTAAGTTATCTGTAGAGAGCCTGAAACAACAGCAGAGGCAAAAGCTGCATCCTTGAATGTCAACGCTAGAAGCCAATAACAAATTTAACATCACTATTGTGGACTGTTTCAAGATTTATGCATTTTTATGGAAATGCACAAGAGTTGACTGTTCAATTGCAGTTATCACAGTCAGACTAGGTCCATGAAGCAGTGCTGGGGTTACAAGAAACATCCTGCAGGAAAAGCTTAAAATGGGGCTCCCTAGTTTCTGCCAGTAAAAGAGAACAGACTTGAACAATCTAACTTTACAGGCTCCTGCTAAACCTGGATGTCAGTCAGTTAAATATTTGTCCCCAATTCATCCTTAAATGTCAGAAATTTCAAATGAAAAGGAAAGAAAACATTCACAGAATCACAGAGTATCCCAAGTTGTAAGGGATACATGAAGATCACCAAGTCCAACTCCCGGCCCTGCAAAGGACATCCCAAGGGTCTCACCATGTGCCTGACAGGATTGTCCAAACACTTCTTGAACTCTGTGAGTCTTGGTGCTATGACCACTGCCTTGGGGAGCCTCTTACAGTGCCCAACCACCCTCTGGTGAAGAGCCTTTTCCCAATATCCAACCTAAACCTGCCCTGACAACTTCAGGTCAATCCCTGGGGTCCTGTCCTTGGTCACCCACCACAAGGTGATCAGTGCCCGCCCCTCCTCTTCCCCCGATGAAGAGTTGGAAGTGCAATGAGGTCTCCCCTCAGTCTCCTCCAGGCTGAACAGAACAAGTGACCTCAGCTGTCCTTGTACAGCTTTCCCCCCAATCCCTTCACCATCTTCATAGCCCTAATTCCAATTAGTTTCTACCTCAACATAAAAAATTTCTGTAACAATCAGAGGTAGATTATGCTAAGGAGGGGGAATCCAGAAATGGACAGTGGAATTTCTATATGACCCCCACCATAAATTCAAAGAATCTTCTGCCAACTATTTCATTTTTAGAGCTCGTTCGGTTTTAAACTCCAGTTTTATTATTACTTGAGACTTGTGGCAGGAGCTTCCATGCAATGCATAATTCAGCATTCATGTGGCAAAAATCATCAAAATTACAACAAGTCACAGAATAACTGTGTAACAGAGTAGCAGTATTTATGTAACCACAGTAATCTAAGGCAATATTCTTTAGAGATCTTCCATTAGACCAGTTGTTACATTAAGATGCCATACATGTCCTTTTTCTGAAACAGATACAATAAGAAACTTCTGTAAAGTTTCACAAGCACCAAGATCCTATAGAAAAAAAAAAAAAACCTCTCTACTGTTATACCTTTGCTATCATTCTGCCTCAATGAGCTCAAACACAGCTCAGCTCAGCTCATGTCCCACAGCCTCTCACAGTTCTGCCCATCACAAGTGTACACTCCAGTGCTTCTACTCACAGTGACTTTCCTGAAGAACAAAACACCCGAGATGACCTGACAAAATCCTTGCTGGCATTCACACTTCTGATGCTGCAAAGAAGATATTTAGGTAGAAGTGGATTCAAATGGAAGAAAAAAAGTCAGGCAAAAGATGACTTCATGCACAGAAACAGATGTTCTGAAAGAGGGCAAGGGAGAAATTCTACTCTCCTAAGAATGCCAACAGTATATATCACCAGATGAGCAGAATTCTGCCCAAGCGCTATTCAGGTTTCCCAGCAGGTACTCACTGCCCTTCACCTACCTCAATACAAAGCACACATGCCATCTTTTCCAAGAGAAAGCAGAACCTCCCCAGAACAGGCAGGCAGGCAGACAGTCTCAGGCTCCTGTGGCAGAGGCTGCTGAAGCAGACCCACAGGTCCCTGAAGGTCCCACCAACCCTTCAAGCTACGCTCAGTGCATGAACCAGGCATTTCTAAGAAATGCCACAGCAGAAAAAGAACACAGGCAAGCCATGCTTGCTTCTCTTTGCATATCTTTAGAGTGTCCAACCCAGCCTGGCTTACCCAGACACATCACTGCCTCTGAAGAAGTACTGAAGATCTGTCTGAAACATGGTAAATGTACCAGGAGGAAATTTTATATCAAATTACAAGAGAAGGGTACATACAATTGCCCCTGAGGAATTTAGAGACCTTGCAAAGCCAGAGAAAATCATCAGACCATTTCCTGTCATCATCTGGTGGAGTACAAGCAGGACAATACAGAGGTCTTAAAGGTAGGGCATTAACCACAAGTTAAAAATCTCCTTGGCTTCATGTATTGAAAACAACTGTCAGTTCATTAGCCTTTTAGGTTTCTAATGCAATTGCTGGGGAGGTGCAGAAGGAAGTAGTGGTGTTAACTAGTGCCAAGAAGCATCCAAATAACTTCAAAGGTCAAAGTTCTTCACTCACCCATGCAAGCAGAACACTCAAAACCAGGGCAGACACTCCTTGTGCATGTGTCAGCCACCAACACCCACCTGGCTGTTTTGTATCAGAAACTGGGTTCCAGGCTCACTCAGGAGCCAACCTCAGTTGTGGAGTTTTAATTCCAAGAAACATCTGGTACTCATGAGAGCCACCTGACCAAAGCCTTGCTTTGGACTGTAATCAAGATCCCACAGCAACAAGGCAACCCTGACACTGGAGGATTAGTGCTTAACCACTCATGTGAGAGCAGAACTCATGATGGACTTAGGCCAAATACACATATGTAAAGTGTGTTCTCACCCCAATGCACCAATACCACATGTGCAACCAAGAAAAGAAAATACAGAAGAAAGCCAGTACATTACTTTGATGACAAATGCATGTTCTGTCAAAGTCCAGGTAAGGGGTCTCATTTCTTATTCTGAGGTTATATAGGAATTGTTAAAAGCAAGGAAAGGACCCACCTTGCAAGCCTGAGTACAGAAGTGCCCCATGCACTGCCCTGCATCTACCTGTAGGTTACCACCCTTTATCCACCTGCAGATTACCACCTACTACCTGAAGGTTATTTTCCTTGCCCAGATGCACAGAGGTTTAAGTGTCTCTCTACAGCACCAGAAGGTGAAAAATTTCTCTATACACATACAAACTAAAAACTGTTGGCTCACATCCAGAGGAGGGTCAGTGAGAAATACTTCAAATTACCTTTAACTGCTACTTTCCAAGTAGCTTTGGCCTATCTCTGTTGATCCTTAGAGGTTCATAAGGCAAAGTCTGGAACAGGCACACGCCCTGTGTCCTCTGCTCCTAAGCAGGAACAAGGGTACTATGTGAAGTCTCATTTGTTCTTGGGCTATTTTGGAAGGACATCCCCACCCAGTAACTCTATTCACAGTGCTGCAGCCTCCCCCTCAACCCTCCCTTTCAGACTTAAAAGGCAGACACCAGCAACAACTCAGATGCCACAGCATACCCTGCAGCCACATGCATTGCACTTCAGTCCTTGTTTTAAACTCTGCAGGGGTCTACAATTAGATATTCCATTTACCTGCCAGTGGTGAGCAGAAAACCTTGCTTAGAAAACCAGGGTATTTCAAGATTCAACTGCAGAACTCTGAGAAACCTATGGGTTTTTACCAAGGCTGTTTTGTGGTGACCACAGCCCCAGTGCCACGATTTCATGCAGACATACCTTTAACTAATCCTTCCATTTTAAACAAGCTATTCCCCCACTTCCCTTTCTCTGTGGAAAGCATGCCCTGCTCCAGTTATCTCTCCTCCCCTTCCTTCTCCTACTTCTAACTTCAAGCAACAGCCATACTTCTGTGCCCACCGACCCCTGGGTATATATGCTATTTTCTCAACTTTTTTTTTTAATGTAATAGATAAACCCAAAGACCTAGGGATGTCAGCAGCTTTGCAACTATATTGACATGTGCCTATCAATACAGTTGCCAGCAGACAGGACTCAGTCAATAGCTTTAGTGACCATTTAACTCGGTGTGGTAATAAGACAGGGAAGACCCAGCCTTGTGTTACTTCCCAATCACTGAGTGATTTTGTCTCCAATAAACTGTCATGGTCTTTATTTTCTCACTGATGAGGCCACCTCCAAGCACTTAAGCTCAAAAGGTACATCATGCCTTGTCTAGAACCAAGCCCTGAGATCAAACAGAAGCAAGGATGATGAGATACACTTCTTACTCTGCATTAATTTAAACCTCCATATGAACTGGGAACAAGAACACTGCACACACAAAGAGGTTCTTTACACAGACAAACACCATCTACTGACATCACCTCCCCAACACACAGTGTGCTGCTGGGCTTCTAAAGAACATAACATCTCTTTTGGGGGAAGGTGGATGTTATCTGAGTAAATATTACGGGTGGTGCTGTGAAAGCACAAAATCTGTGGCAAAAGGCAAAGGAAGATACATCACCTCTCCCACCCTCTAGGAAGAGGATTAGAGTGCAGACAGAAAGACTAACACCTCTCTGCTTATTCTAACAGTTTCCATTAACAAATAATTGCCTATTTTCACCTCAGTATTACTGGCTGCATTCAAGCACAAATGCATGTACTGATTAGACATGCATTTCTGAGGGGGGAAATGAGTATTGAAACTTAAATTACCATTCACAAATCAAGCAAATTCTGGATTTTTGCTCAAAATTAATATGGTTGGTACCCTGAAAACCTAGGAAGCATCCTCCATCAGTTCAGCATCTGTTTCATATTTAGAAGCCATTCTTTGCAAACGCAGGGGTCACACAGCTTTTAAAGCAGCCTCTGCCAATTCTCTTTTGCGGGGCAGATTTAATAGCGAATTCCACTGCCACAGGATTCACTGTGTAATAATGAAGGGTAGCGTGTCAATAGATGAAACTGCACACATCAATAAGGAGCTGGCAGAGGTCCCCGTGGATGCCTCTCTTGCAACAATCATTTTAATGCTTGTAGGAGAACAATGCGCTACAGCCCGCTCAAAGATTCCCCACAGCCACACTGCATCAAAGGCCCGCTGAAACACGACGCTAAATCTCTGCACTTGGAGCCAGCAGTGGGACATGCACAGAAACAAAGTCCTTTACACTGGCAGTTACTCTTTTTAAGACTGGCAAACCTAAGCTTTTGTTGGAACTGGACTCTTGCTAACCCCCAGCAATGGTTCCACCAAATTCTTTTTAGAGGCTACTGATATGGTGAGAAGAGAGTGACTCAAAGGGCATGACAGCACACAAATTGCAGTCACGCTGCACTGCTAAACCACGTCTTTAAGAAAGGCAAAAAGGCAAGTCCAGGCTGATCAAGCCTGTTAAACAGAAAGAGTGGAATAAGAGCAGCTACAGCAGCAGGAGTTGTTTTACAGCCAGTGTGAAGTAAAGAATGGTGATGGATATCTGGGAAAAAAGCCTGAGAGAAGAACTGAAGCCAGAGAACAAAAGTTAAAAGCAACAAAAAGTTTACATTGATTTTTTCGAAGCTACATATAAGAAAGATGATATATACACTTTGTGTGCTACAAGCAGCAGACTCTCACAGCAGCTCTGATCAGTGATCCACACAGACCAGTACATCACTCTAGCATTGGCTAATTTGGCAAAAGGAGAGGGGGAAAAAAAAAAAAAAACAGGAGGGGAAGGCCTTCACACACATTTACAGAAATCTGGAACTGGAATAAAAAGGAGGGCTCCATTTCTCCACCCCCAACTGCAGTTGTAGTCCTTTGATACCTTACAAGCAATGACAGAATGTTTTCTCTAGGGACCTGAGACTAATTCCCTATTAAGCTTTTACAAACTGATGCTTTTCCAAGTCTTAGAATGTGGCCAAATTTGGACATTTTCCTAAGAACAGCAAAAGCCACATTCTTGATGCAGAGTTAACACTCCAGCCAAATTTCCAGTTCTTGTTCTAAACCATGGTTGGGCTAGAACTTCTAAACTTGGCAGCTTGAGATTATTATTGGTTCAAGAGTGACAAGGAAGAAATAGCTAGAACCTGCAAGAATCAAAAAGGAAAAAAAAAAGAATTTGCCCTGCTGCCTTCCCAGTGTAACCACCAGAAATACTGGAGCTTTTTAAGGAAAGAGGGAGTGAGGAGAGCAGTGTTTCCTGGGGGAGAAAAAAGTCAACCTGTGGTAGATATCCAGCCCAGAAAATTTCAGCATGAATGCCTGAAGTCCTGAAGAATAATAAACAATTTAAGAGATGGCACTCATAACAAACAGTAACAAGCAGATACATACTACAGGCATTGCTGCCAGCCTTGCTTATTGGCAGCTGTGACACATTGCCTGGGAGCTCCAGTCTTTAATTAGTTCTCATTCCTGAAGTTCACAAGTCAATTAATTCTAAAAACCACCCTCAGGTTCTTTTTTAAAGGAAATCCTGTCCAGGATTCTTGGCCTTTCTTACCTCTTCTTCCCATAGCTCAGCTAACAGTTCAGATCCTTTAGAACATCCATGCAAATTCCATCTGGCTGTGGAGATTATCACTAGTCAAATACTTCAGCCTGCTTCAGCAGTTCTTCCTATTTCTGCAGCAGTATTTTGCCACTACAACAGATACTGTTCCCCAGGCTGCTTCTTCAGCCCCTCTTTCCCCACAACTTGCCTCCTCCAGGGTAATGAAAAGGAGCATCAACTGCAATACCCCAAAACCAGTTTCAAGAAGTCCTCATGACAATTACATCACTGAAATCTACAAGCATTACCACACTGCTTTATAACTTTTCCAAGACTCAATAAAGACATTTAGTAACACTGGTTCTACCTTCTACCTAATTCACTTTAAACTCAGTCAGAATGTCATAGTCAAAGGTGATTACAGATTCCACTGGAAACACATTTTTGAAACCACTTCCAACTCTGGAAGGAATTTAAAAACAAAAACAAACCAAAAAAACCCATCTTTTTTTCTGTCTCAGACTTCATTAAGAAGAAATCAGTTATGCTTTACAATTATGAAATCTTACATGTATATGAATAAGCCAGCTTCTGATATGAAACTCAAAAAACCTAAGAAACTTTAAGGTCCTTAATTTCTGTCTTGCTGCTTATCCTACTCTACATATGCTGATCATCTGGAAAGACACTATTCAAGACTTTTGTCAGCTAAGCAGCTATTTGTCAGTTAATCCAAAAGCAGTTTGGTCTGAAACTGATTTTATACCTTTGTCCCTTGCAAAACACAAGGTGTATTAAAAGTTTCTCATTTTTAAAGCCTCTTAGTAGATATTCGAGTCTTGAAAGATAACTGAAATTTGAGATTTTCTAGAAAATCAACGGACAAAAAAAAGGAAAAAAAAAGGAAAAATTGCAAACCTAGTATCTCCCTGATATGAGATCATTTCTTCTTTAGAACAAGAAATTCAAACGACTTCAAACCTGCTTATGTCACAGTCTCTCCCTGCCTTGTTCCATCCAGTTTTGAGGTATCTTGTGCAGGTTAGGAGCTGGGGTCATGCAGGAAACTGCTTATTATTCTGGGACAGAAATGGAAACATCGGTATGCCTAGACAATTTCACCTCACAGGTCTCTATAAAACAGACTTTATCACTTACTATCACAGATCTGAGAAAGCAGAACAAATATCAGAGGCCTGGTAACATCTCTAATAAAAGTAAAAACCCAAAGTATTAAACAGGTATTCTTATTTGCATTACAATATACAGACTGACTTTATACTCCATCTAATATCTTTCTTTTGAAAGTACTAGAGACTTTTATAGACACTGACATAACCCCTACTTTGACCTAGCTCATGTTAGTAATGTTTTCCTCGAGTTCTTTCCAGCTTTACTTTCAATCGACTTCTATACATAATCTGAAAGAATTCACATTTTCAGACAATGTGTCCTCTTTCCCTTCCTTCTAAAACACAGAACTTCACACACTATAAAATATATCACTGAAAGGCATCTAAAACCAGACAACTGAAATGCTCACTTTCTAAAAATACCTTATTCAGATATGTACCCATTTCCTTCTAAAAAATATATATATATATTTCTGTTTTGCAGGTTAGTGTTTGACAAGGATTATGGAAATTGGGGGGAAAAAAAACCCCATAACAAGAAACAACCACACAGAAACAAATCAACCCATGAATACATTAGATATGAAAGCTGAAATCTCAAATGTCCCTGAATGTTTGTTTATATAACTAGAGGGATGGATATATATTATTTCTTAAGCACGTTACCCTCTAATCAAGCATGGGCTGCATTTTTAAAGGACCCCTACTGCTTACTTCAAATCTTGTTCAGGCAGGTTTATACCTCAGTTCAGGGATTAGAGCCAAATACAACAGAGGCTACCTAAAGAGAGCAAGCTGTTGCTATGTTGAAATGTAGCCATCAAAAAACCTGGGGAACAAGGTCAAAGAATTTCAGAAAAAGCACCTAGACTCCCTAAAAAGCAGCCCCAGCCAGGCACCTGGAAAGATGCAAGAGAGCCAGAGAAGGTGACAAAGCTATCATCTGCCAACCCTGAAGAACACAGGGATGCAAAGGACCAAACTACACTGCTCTCCCTTCGATTCCCACATGTTCCCGCAGCCTACACACCAAGAAAATACATCAGCATGACAAAGCCACAGGGGAAGCTTCCTCCTCAGCAACACCACCTGCCCTTCACTGCCTCACCAACCCATTCCAATGCTCATTCCAGTGCCTTAGCAGTCTGCACTTCCCCTTTGGAAGCCTTTTTAGCCACCTCCTAAGCCACAAGAGACAGGCAGGTCCAGCTGTAAGCCTCCTCTGGGTACCAGTGGGGATCTGAGCCTGCCTCCTTCCAAGAACAGGCAGGTAAAGGCCACAAGGGCCAGCCCTGGCCTCACCTGCAGGTGAGCAGGCACCACAAGGGTAGAAGGAGCAAATTCCACTCTTAACATACCTTGAACAGTACACAATCATCCTTACATTGCCTCCCTGCCCTAAACCTTGAGGCTTTCCCGTTTTCTAACACTCCCACTTTAGCTGCAAATGCAGGAAAAGATTAAAGCACGCTCTTCCTTGAAGTGCATGATCACAATAACTTACACTAATTACCAAAAGCCTTCTATTGCAGAGCTTGAATTAAACCTTGATTCAAATGACTAATTGTTTTAGCTTCTGAGGAAAAGAAACAAAAATAATTTCAGACACGAGATGCAGGAAACAACTCCATTCATCTAAACATGCAGCTCCTGGGGTTCTGGCATGCTGGAACTGACTTTCATCACAGCAGACAGTGAGTGCCACACAGGTCTAAAAGGTGAGGAAGAAAAAGGCCATCTCTGGGAAATCCATTATCAGTGGTTTTCCCCCAGGATCTACTGAGTACATGCTCTCCTCACGCCCCATAGCATTTAAAGAAAGTTTGTTTTTTCTTTTCAGATCCACTGAAATTATTATCTTGAACCTCAAATAAGAACCAGGAAAAAATCCAGGAGGTGGTATGCTTATTGTTTACTTTACTGTCTGAGCCCTGGTAACAATCAGATACTCGTTTTGGTTTTTGGCTGTCTTGTCCTAGGAGAGATGTTTTGGTTTGCAGAGCATTTCACAGGTTGATTAGGTAGATTGGCTGCAGAGTGAAATCACACATGAAACAGACAGAGAAAATGCTCTCAGAGTGCCCTCCTTTCTCAGGATCTAACCACACCAGAGAACAGAAAAAAACAGAGTAGATGACGCCTTAGTATCAGGATCTCACAATCTCCTTACTAAAAAGATTATAAATGTACTGGATCAAAAAGAAAGGGTGATAAAACATTTGTCACAGCCAACTACTTCAGCCCTTTGCATCCTTTTGCTGGATTATTTTGTAAATATTAGAAGAAAACAGTCAAGTGTAAGTACTCACAAGGGATAAACTTGTCTATGCTTCAGCCCCTTCCCTCCACATCCTTTATACAAGAATTCCTCAACACTTGCAGCAAAAGCTCCAACCCATCTCTCCATTAAAGAGCTGCTAGAAATGGTTTACAGAAGCATACTTCTCCGAGCCAGAGTGAGGGAATGACTATTTTCCAAACCTCTTAACCTTTGGAATATTTCATAGAAGTGACCAAGTAATGGCATCAGAAGATAGGCACTCTACAACACACACCACAAATAAGACTACAGTTCAGAGATTTTTCTGCACACAAAAACACTTTCAATTTTAAAAGTATCATTCCAATTGCAAAAAAAAAAATCCCCAAGAGACAACTCAGAACATCTAGACAAACCAGATCATGAACAATGGCCATATATCTTTGCATGCACATTTTAAGTTCTTCTAATTATTTCATCTTGAATTAAGAAGGAAACAACTTTCCTGTTGTGTGTCATCCTTAATAGTTTTTACTTTTTGCTGCATGACCTTGAGCATCTTGATTTTCCGCTTGTCCTACTAAACCATTCTCTTGAAAAATCTTATTCCCTTTCTGTTTCTAAACAGAAACACTGAAGGTGAGCTCTGCAGCTCTTGACTGTTTCCCCAGCTGGCAGAATGCCTATATTGTACAGATAAACGAGATGACTAACTTCAGCTGCAAGGAAGAGAAAGCACAGTGGACACCTTTGTCTGGTAGGATCTTGTAGACAGAACACCCTCTGCCCCAATAGCCTGCAAGCAGCCTCAGGAAAAAGACTGGGACAAGACCAGGTTTAGGAAGCTGACTTTTCTACTGCAACTCTCAGCTCTGCAGACCTGGCTATGAAAGATTCAACAGCCAAACAAGGAGGAAAGTGCCCTGGCAGACATAAGGAGGGAAAAAATTCACAGCAAAGTCAAAAGTACAAGCACAAACTAAGTCAGCGAATAGAGTTTTGTTTAAAGAGGAGTGTTGGCAGTGTGGGGCTGGGGCACTGTTTAGTTACTCCTTCCACCTGAAATCTGGAAAAGGCTCCCATTTACTACCTGCAATTATTCAAGTGTTCTGAATCATGAACTAAGTAGAGTAACTTGTGGGACATGCTTGCTCACCAGCACCTGATGTCCTCCTGGCTGCCCAGAGCCGACACAAAGCCCCTGAAATACTACAACACAGAGCTAACCCGAACAGTCTTCTGGTTCTCTCCTTTTACACTCACTGCTACTTCTGTAACAGGGTTAGCAACAATGCTACAACTACAACGTCGGGGGAAAAAAAAAAAATTAAAAAAAAATTAAAAAAAAAATCCCACGACAACCCACCATCCACCCTTTTTGTGCAGAGCTTGCTCGTCTTTATTCCTGCACGCTGCCTGGCTGGCACTGACACCAGTAAGGAACAATGCCACATGTCACGCTAACGACAGCTCCACAATTACCTGAACGCGCCGTAAACCATCACCTCCACAATTAACACGCTATCTCCTAGCGGGAGAACTTCCCGGCAGAGCCAGCGAACCCCGGGGAGCCCGGCGGGGAGGGCGATGGGAAGCGCTGCTTCCCCCGCACCCCGTGTGCCCGGAGAACCCCGGCAGGTTCCCGGGGGACAGGCAGAAGGAGGGTCCCTGCCCCAAGGAGCGGATTCACCTCCGCCAGGTGAGGTTCCGGAGCCAAAGAGCGCTCTCACCTCGCCGCCACCACAGCCCACGCACCGGGTCCTCCACCAGCAACTACGGCTGCACCGCCACGTTCCCCCGGAGCCCCTCTCGGCGGGGAGCCCCGGACCCACCCCCGCTCCGGGGAGGCCCCCTAAAGTTTCGGGGAGCTGCCCGGCAGCGAGCAGCAGGGGCCGGTTCCGGCACAGCCCGGCCCCGCCGAGCGAGGGCAGCGCCCGGGCGGGCACGGCCCGGCCCGGCC
>VXBI01007471.1:320-65174 GCA_013397375.1 Toxostoma redivivum
GTCTCAAGTGATGATTAGAATTTAGGCAACCTCAAGGTGCTGTGTGCTTGCTGACTTGAAAGCTCATTCATAAATATCCCAGTGTGAATTCCTGGATAGTGAAATGCCACTAGTAGCTAATGTGGAGTTCACCATTTGTCACTGTCTATACAGTAACTTAGGGGCAGAGAGAAAAGATTGCTGTCTACTTCATCAAGAAAGCAAAGAGGAAGTGAGAAACATGGCAGCAGAGGGTCTAAAAGAGCCTGCTGTGCTCTGGTCACCTGCTGGCAATTGTTCCTGTGGTGTTAGTGGCAGATCCTGAACATGAACACTTGGAGGAACTTTTGGTTGCTATAGTAGTAACCACTGTACCCTATTGCAGTTTGGACTCTCCTAGTCTAGAAAATTTAGATTGTTGCATTTTCAAATAATGTAATAGGAAAATAGATTAGGAAAGGATACCATGTAGGAAATTAAAAAAGAGTTATACATCCTGACAGACATTTGTTCAAATTGTTCTTTGAAACTCCAATGGAGCAAGTGCCTCAGCTCCCTCAGGGCTCTTTTCAGTGGTCACATGGCTGATACAGGCAGAGGGAACAGTTGATCTCTCTCCTCTTTGTACTTAGATTTTATGTTTCTACGTATCTAGCTTATGTATCTCAAGACTTTAAGTAAATTTCTCTGTCTTTGTTTTCTAAATTAAACTACTCTGACTTCACCAGGAGCAGTTTCTCACAGGCTGTAGTTTTCATCTCTCTGACTTTTCCTGTCCCTCGAGATTTTCATCAACTGTTTACACACACAGAGAAGACTCTTTGGGTGGATGAGGCATTAGGTAAAGATGGGACTGTGACTGAGATACAGGCAGCCAAAGAAGACAAAGCAGTAGTACTAGAAATTGTGCAGCTTGCAAATGACAATCTCTACACATAAATATACTTATCTTTTTCTCAACATTGCAAGTTTGGTGACTTGGGTTTGGCTGGTTATCTGCTATAACCACAAGGTGCTTTTCAGCAGAGCTGTTGCACTGCCAGTCATTCCTCAGTTAGTGTATGGTGTTGATTATTCCTGCATATATGAAAAACTTTGCATTCAAGTTGAATCAAGTTTTTTCCAAATAATTTGGAAAATTATTTTATTTTGCTGAGTAAAATCCTATCTTTTTGTTTAACTCACCCTGTATAAAACTGTAATAAGCTTGTTTTTATTTTATCCACAGTGTTGACCAATAGACCTCTAAAACATCCTTCCAGTCTGATAAGTAAAAGTTGGTAAATGAACTTCTACTGTCATTTTGAGATTGATTCAATGAATCTGTAGTGCCTTCCATTTTTCCAAAGGGCTCTCACATGGAATCACTGAGGTGAATGAGTTGTCAGAAAAGTGTAGTGAGGATGTTGGTGATGAGTATATTCATGTATTCCTGTTTTAACTAAATTGAAGTGGTGTGATGATGAGCTTGGGTTTTGAACCAGGAGATATTATTAATCTCTCACATTTTGCTATAAATTTGGAGTGTGTTCCTGCTAAGCCCTTTTTGGATCAATACATCAGATTTTATTGTATTCTTCCCTTCCTTCCCTCATATCCTCTGGCAGAAGGAGGTTATATGGGAGCTGTCAGTCTTAAATTCAGTCTGTTTTCAGTTGAGGACTCTACTTCTGGTATGTGATAGCGCTTTCAAACCACTTAAAATATTACATGATTATTTATATATGATTACCTGAATGCTCAAAGCACTGAATTAAAAGTTTTTGTCTTTACATTTAGGAATAAGAAATAAGAAATTATATTGCAGTTATTTATGTAGAGCTACTAAAATAAAATTTTTCCAGGTTGAGAGGTTTCAGACAGAGAGATCTTTGATTCTACAAGTTTTGTGTGACTTCTGAGAGATTTTTAGTTACTCATTTAATCCAGGAGTTCTTCCCATCCTTCAGCTCTGGTCAAGTGACCACAAAATATACAGGCAAGGATCAGGTTAAAGCAGAGTCAGCTTAAAAAATATATATGGAATATATCTGTGGACACAAAACCAGACTCGTTGTTTTCCTGGTAGATACACCGATACAAAATGCTGCGATATAATTCTGCATTCCCCACCACATTATAGCCAGTTATTTTGAAGTGAGAAATGGATACAAATATAAACAATTTCCCTCAAACATGTGGAAAAGAATCCAGACTGTCCAGGAAGACATTATTTCCTGGTAAAATACTCTGTGTGGTTTGGTAACATATTGGAAAAAAACTTCAAAAAGCCAGATGGTTCTCCCTGCTATTTTAATGTTATTGTTTAATGAGTGGCCCAAGAAATGCATATAAGTAAGTGAATAAAATCCAGTTGTTTCATCATTGTGTTATCTCAAGCAAAAACAAATAAATAAATAAAAGCATGCCAGTAATGAAATGTTTTCCCTTAAGAACTTGGTAGAGTAGTAGTGCCAAATTCTGCTGTGATGTAAAATGGATGGATGCAAAGCAGATGTAACTTCATCTGCTGATTGCAATTGAAAGCTTTTAAAATTTGCTTGGAACATATTTATGCCTTGAGATGCAGGGAGAAATGAAGTTCAACTGGAGTTTAAGGAGTATTATAATTTCCCTCCACAAAATCTTTTCTATGTCACTGTTCTCCTCAGACAAAGGTAGGGGGTTAGTGCCAGGTTTCTTTAGAGCTCTATTCTCTTTTTCAGACCCAAAGCCCTCTATATGCAGTATAAGCAGGCATTTAGTATCTTTAACTACCAGTAAGTCATTTAGAATACCTCACAGTACTCATAATCTGGAAGAGTAGTGTTTATCTGCTCACTCCCTTATCAGCAACGTTCCATTCCTGAGAAACATCCTGTAGATCTGTTGCTGCAGGTTAATGATGAATTCCTTTTTGAGCCAAGTTATAAATAAATTTAAGCTAATTCTACTGTCTATTAATCCAATGTCTATCTAGGATGATGGACTTCACTATCCTTGAGAACCGGAAATATGAAATCGGTTTGCATAGTTGAGCTTATTAAGGGGTTTAGACACAAAAGTGGGACTTGGTGAGAATTTGAACACCGAAGTTGAAGATTGATGCTCCAGCTCCACCAAATCTCTTCAACTTCAGGGAAACTATAGATGCTAATTTTCCATTATTGAATTTTCACATCTGTTGAAATTTTCTTCTGCAAGTGTCCCAATCTACTGCCCTTGAGGCCAGAGCAGCCCCCTGCCTACTGGTAGGTGAGAGCTATCTCCAGGCACAAAGCTTCCCCTCACCTTCTTCCCTCTTCACCTTTTTTTCTCAATCTGGCTTTATCGTTGCTCTTAAACCATACCGGGCCTAAGCATTGAAATGATTGCAAAACAGGGCAACTATTCAACTTCACTCATCACTGTAAGAGGTGCTCTAACAAAAGAGCATTCCCTCTGAAGCGAAACACCTCATTTCTCTGTTCAAGTTCAAATTTTTGTCTTTGAGTGATGCAATTAAACAAAGGGAGGGAAAGGCCACTCTTCATTTTTGCTGTTGAAAGTAACAGGTAAGCTTTCTCATTCCATGATTCCAGTAAAAAGGAGATGCAAGAGGAACCACTCTCTATCATGCACTCAGGGAAATGTTTCAGTAGCAAGGTGCAAGATGGCTGGGAAGTAGGAAACGCTTCATTGTTCCAAATCAAGATGAGGAGTGACTAAAGGTCTTACTTTCTGTTTCCTGAGTGACTGTGATTGACACTGGGCCATATGAAAAGGATAGTGACAGCACCATCTCCTTCTGTATCCAAAAAGACGAGTTCTGTCTTCTGTTCTCTAAATTGCAGATGCAGATGCCAAGCACAATAAGTTCCAAACTGTGAATTTAAGTCTCTCAGAGTAGATTTAGCTCTAAAGAAGGACAGTATTCCAAACTTTCTCTGTCCATAGCCACTTAACATCAACATATGAATTTTTATTGATGAATAAAGTGAAAAAATTGGATGTGAGGAAAACCAACATTATAGCGACAAAGTTCTGGAAAAAACCACCCTAAACCCTGCAGGTGGATGTACCTCAATAAATCTCACACAAATGTGGATCTGCAGCAGTGACTACTGTTGTTTTCTGATGCACAACTGCAGTCTGGGGGATCCCCTTGCAGATAATTCTTGTCTCAGTTTCATAATTAGAGTGAATTTACTCAAATCCCAGGCCATGTAAATGAGTTTAGTCTTGTAACCATGCCAGGTTTCCTTTGAACTAATAAGTCCTTACATAAGTCTGTATTTCACATACAGATCTGTTGCTTCTATGCGCCCATGGTACCTAGCATTGCCAAGAAAAGCATTGCCACCTTGACTGCTGGATAATGAGAAGTAATGTTATTTTAAAATCTGTATATAAAACAGATCATCTCTAAATTTTCTAAGCTTAAGTTTATAGACGTTTGTCACAGCATTATTATCTTTTTTGGTGAATTTTCTATGAAACACATATTTTAAATACCCTGCTGTTACTTAGTATGTCTAATACATACACAAACTGCGCCACTAGTGTGTGCAATTAATTTTCACTTCTGCTGAGGGACATTCTTCAAGAAAATCCTCAAGGTGGCAGCACTGGCTCAGTGTTTAAGTTCACACTCCAGGCTCAAACTATCAAAAAAAACCCAAACCAACCAACCAACCAAACAAAAAAAAACCCAACGAAACAAAAAACAAACAAAAACCCAACAACCTGAAAAGAGTGCATTGCTGAAGTGGACCTTCTTTTAAATCACTTTTTTTACCCAGAGGTGTACACATGACTTGTTAATCGACCCACTAGTCCTTCCTTTTTGCCTGAAAAATGTCAGCTTTAAAGTGTAGGTGTATTCAGGCATCCTTAAAAATGCCAAAACATATGATGATGTAACAAAAATATTACTGGTACTTGCTCTTCTACATAGACATGAGACAAATGGGATTTATGGAATTTTAGCTGGGAACATGTACCTAGGCTTGTCTTTCAAACCCTTGGAAATATGGTTCTCTTTACTTAATCCTGCACTCTTGCCATTATTCTCAGTTGCTGCTACTTCTCATATCTCAGACAAATGGTCTGATAAGCAAAGTGCAACAGAAAAACCATTGCACTAAACCTCACCACACTCCACGTGATTTTATGAACCCATTTTATGCATTAGCTCTTCATAAATCTAAATTGTCTGCTGCAGTAAATATTGTTTAAATATAATCCTAGCTAATTCAGTTTTGGCCATAAGGAATACAGGGACTGAAAGTGTACAGTACCCTGTACTCTTTTGTATAGAAATAATACTACAAATTGTTTTGAGTGTTTCAAGAGAGCATTTTTTCATTAATGGCTTTTATTATCATTAACACAATTTATAAATAAGAAAAGCTTCCTACAGTACCTGCAGGCAACAACAATGATGAAAACAGCTATAATCTTTAATTGTTTTACTTTTAAATATATCCTTTTATGTTAAAATCATCCAAAATTTTAACTAAATAGTTTTAAAGTTAATCTGACTAGCTATAAATGTGGAAGTGATGTGTATGCTAAAAATAATGTTATGATTTATATTCTTCTGGATGTACTACTTTCACTAGAAACAACTAGGTTGCACATTTGGTTACCTTTATGCTAGAAGCAAAATTTTTTACTAGATTTAATTTTTTTAAACACTGAACAGGTATAAACTTTAGTAGAGATTAGTTTTTCAGGACTACATATGAATAATCCATCTGAAAACTTGTTTGGCCCAATTGTTTTTGAGAAAACGTCATCCATATGTCTTATCTCCTAATGCCTTGAAGAAAATGAAGATGGAAATCCATGCACTTTTAAATTCATCTTTTTATCAGAGGATTCAGTTTCAAAAGGGCTTGAAAGTAGCAGATAACATTTATCACTAAAGGTTTCAGTTGGAAACCCATCAGTTTGGTATGATGGTAGTAAAACTTTTATATTTTCCAGTCTTGACATTGATAAAGGTTGTCTTGAGCAAAGTAGCCACAAATGCAAATCCAGCCTCATTTGCTACCTTAGAGTTTACATTTTAACAGAGCTCATCTCTAGAAACTATCTTAAAGATGGACAGCAGCTGGGAAGACACAGCTTGATTAAAGATGGGAAGCATAAAATCAGGCAAGAGATCTCATGTTTGAAGACATTACTAACATTGTAGATAAGGAGAAATCAGTAGATGTTAATATGCAGCTTGGTTTCTGAGACACATTTGGCAACCTCACACATGACTTTCCACTTGTTACTCTTAGAATAATGTGATAGTCAGTTGGGGAGGTTCCAGGTATCACCAAAATTTTACAGTCCAAAACACATTTGTTAGCCCATTTATTTTGTGCAAGCAAGTGCAAAGGTCCTGCAAACTCTCTGTTTTATGTACATCTACAATTATTTAGGCTAGAGAAAAATGTTATTTGCTAGTTCATTATGGGTGTAATTTAAAAATGTCTCTTTTTTTCTCCCAGCTCAGTATTGAGTGCTCTGAAAATCACAGTAAATGCCTTCTGTATTTCCTACTACCTGAGGTCATACTTTTGCTTTTAAGAAAGGATGCATAATTTTTCAGGTCTGTATGGACCTGGTTTCATGAGTATAAGGTTTCTAACCATAGGAAGAAAAAGAATATTCATTACTGCAGAACACCAGTTCTAGGTTAGGGAAGGACCAAAGCAGAAGCAGATGTAGCTTTGTGCCACCCTGGCTCTGAGCATTCAGTGAGGCCCAAAGCAGAGTTGCCTCACCTTTTATTGACTATTTTAGTTGCCAAGGATGACAATGACATGAACATAACTCAGAAATGCATCTTTGCCTGGAAATTCTCTTCATACAACACAGAGTCCTTACCTTTCTTAACATAGTCATGACTGATCAAAAAATGTTCAAGAAAATATTTGTCTGTCTGGAAACACTAATTAATTCAAACTATAAAGCTAATGGACTCATTTCTACAAAAAAGAATCACCCTATAAGACATGCTCAAATATGGGTTTCGCATATCTCAGACAAATGACCTACCACTGAACCATTTTCTTTTATAGTTTCATTCTGGTAAATAATCAAATCAAATTCCAATACGTAGAATTCATGAAATATTTTCTTTTTGCATGGAAAATGGCACTGCTCTTTAGTTTCATGCCATTTGACTTAAAATTCCCAAATTCTACTGTATAGCATATTAGAATGGTACTACAAGTCCTGCTTCTTCCACAAGTGACTGAGGCTGTTTGTCCCTTTGTCTACTCTGCTCTTCTGTCCTGATGAGTCTTCCTGGGCATGGTTTTCATGCTTGTCCACAAACATACCAACATGCCAGAAGAGACAAAATAATCTATTCATGGCAGCAATCGTGCAAATAATGTTTAGTGTAGTAATGTACAGTCTTTTAAATAATATGTAATATCAAATAAAGGTAGCTTTTATTCACAAAAATAAGGAACATATGCCCAGCTTCTGCTGAAATGTCATCTTACTTATTCCCTCAGCAGGATTTTCCTGCAACACTTCTTAAAATAGAAATAATTATGGACTTCATCTACTTGTTCTGCAGTGACATTTCTATTTTTCATTTCTCAGTTTTGCCTTCTGTGCAACAGGCGCTTCACCTTCAACTCTAGAGGATTGCTTAAAGGCTTTTTCATTTAACTGCTGATACATGCCAGTGCACAAATTACCTGGCAGGGATGATGTGGAGTGTTAAGGCCCACATCCTACAGCAAGACATTTACCAGCTACCTGGGTTCTTAGAGCACAGAGAGCCTAGCTCCAAACTGGATGTGGATCCAGGTGTTTTTGTAGCATGATGTGCTGCCTCAGAGCAGTGGAAATAGCTCAAGATATCAATAACAACAAATAAGTGATGGCAAAAAACAAAACTGAATTGCTCTGTCTGCTATTTCTATTTCCATAATCTGGACCCTCCAAAATAATTTATAAAATAAACTACTATTCTGATGCTACATAGTTTTATCAGAAATTTTTCAAATATCACTGTGGCACCCTAAACACAACACTGGGACAATTTGCATGTAATCAGAGAATGAAGCACCACAAAATCTGCTTGCAATCTTGATGCTCAAAGATTTCTGTAGGTGCAAAAACTGTGCTACCATGAATGTCCAGAAAATATTTCAGTTGCCTTCCCTGTAAAGCTGTTCACAAACAAAACATCTTCACTGCTTAATACCTGTGCTGAAGCACTTGGTTCTGCTCAGAACATAGCCAGATGTGCATTGTGTGGTGCTCTACTCGACCTAGCATTGGTTACAGCATACCTTCACGTACGTGTTCAGGCTTCAGGGATAGGAGAGATCTTCTGACTTCATTGCTTGCCCCATAATTAAGAAAGTAATTTTTGGAAGCACTGCCACTGTGTCTGAACTTGTGTGGTTTCAGGCTCACCCACTGCTTTTTTTACACTATTCTCTCCTGAACTAATAAAAGCTTGAGTATTTAGGTGTTTTTCCCCATTCCCAGAATAGTATTTTTGCATTGCCTTCAACTCACTCTGCAACTTTCCTTTTAGCATTAATAATGGAGTCTGGTTTACAGCCAGTAAAATATATCCTAATTATTATTCTATGTAAGTTTTCCAATAATCCTTAAAACCAGAATTCTACACGAATTTTCAATAGCATGCCAAACATGGTACTGGTATGTGACCATTTAAACCAAATTAATTTCTAGGTTTGCTTTTGTAAGAGATGGGCAGACAGGGAAAGAGCTCTGTGCTGGTCCCACCTCCAGGGAGTGTTCTTATATACTCACCTGCAACATTCAGCTCCTTAGAAAGCAGAGGAAGTCTGGGTTCTGGTGAATGGTGCTCAAACTTGCAATCCTACAACTACTTAATTTAAAATAAATATAAAAAAAAATTAAAAATAACAACAACAAAACCCCCCAAAAAACAAAGCAAAACTCCAAAACAAACAAACAAAAAAACAAACAAAAAAACCCAAACCCCAAAAAACCTCACAAAAACGTAACAACAGCAGAGTATAAGCCAGAGATCATTTTATAGGAATACTTTTTTTACCTTATCTAACAGGCCTCTAGTCAATATGCCACAGAGAAAAGGCATAAATAATCCACTCATGTCCAACTCTGGCTTTCATTTTATGTGCCAATGTGGGGGAGCCCTTTCTCCTGCACTGAGGAGTTATGGCAATATCCTATAAAAGAAAGTTTTCTGAGCCCATTAACCTAGAGGAGACTTGCCACAAGACATCTCCTTGATAGGCTAGTGTCACTATTATATTTGTAAAGACTTTGAAGGAATGAGCTCTTCTTTATTGTTTATCTTATGACATGATGTTGGTTTTGGAATGGATAGAATTGCCTAGTAAATAACAAGGAAACAATTCTGGGAATTCAGGGCGAAAATGAAGGTTCAGGCATTCCTCCTGCCTTCAGGTATTCCTGAACAGCCTGATAGAGACAGTTGTCTGCATAGCATGACAACTTTCCAAACTTTTGTTTAACAATTCTTCCCCACAGGTAGACTGGGGACCTGTGTCTTTGAGACTATCTCTTCTCTTGGAGGCACTTTCCAACAGTAAGGTATCTTTTGCATATACTAAAATGACACTTCATGCCGTCTTGTATCGTATTCTTAGTTTCTATAAGGTAATTTTCTTTTTTTGCCTCAGTATAATGATTTCAAGGTTACTAGTCCTTCAAGAAACCACAAATATCTAGTAAATGAATCTGTGGTATCTATGTAATGAAATCCAGAGTGGAGTTACTTTAGATGTAGTTATCTATCTTGTTACATTAGGAAAATACCAGCTCAAACTGACATCCCCCCGACAGATATTTGTAGGTAGTGCAGACAGGTGCTGAAGGAATAAATGCTCCTTTTCTCTGACTTGATTCCATGTCCTCCACCAAGCCCCAGGTTGAGTGACGTTAGTTAATACGTGAAGCCACAGGAACACATGAAAGATGTGACAGCATTCTCACAATAAAAGGCCTGCTCAGCACCTCCTTTTATGCATGCTAAACTTCCTGCAGATTATGATCAGGACTTTTAACTATCCAGGTATGTGAATTGTCCAGTTAGGTTTCAGAAAATGGAAATTACATCAAATTTCCTTTCATCTGTCAGACCATTTTTTCTTCTTTTAATTTCTCAGATGTCTAGGAGTAATACCAGTCGTTACAAAGCTTCTTCATTTTATGCTCTTTTCAGCTTGTGCTCAATTTGTTCACCACATGCTGCGTTAGACTCATGACTGCATTAGCTTTTTTTTTTTTATGATTAGTCTGATGCTCTCATGGCTGTTTCTGATCATTTTCCAGTGTGATTAACTATCATTGTGATCAGATACTATCCACACTGTTTGCCTCACGTACTATTACCTTGGACTGTGGTTCTGTGGTCCTTAACTGCCATTACAAATGATGCTCATGATTGCCTGTTTTTTTCCTATCTTTGTACTCATGCAAATCATTATTTTATCTATTTCTTTCTCATAATAACTCCTCCAAAATTCCCACAGTCATTTTTCAACCTTGCAGATCTTAGTAATGCAATACCTTTGGTATCAATGCATACTGTCATCTGTAGTGGATGACAGCATAACCCCTCCTAGTCTTGCAGTTGCTGTGTATATTTACATTCCAGTAGATAATGTTATCTGGTTACCCTGATTTACACTGCTGATTTTGTGGCTCACCCTTCTTACTATCCTGATAACTAAAGCCAAAGAAACAATTTTTAGAGAAAGTCGATATGTTAAAATATTTCATTTTATCTCGTAGTTGTCTACAAACTAAAGTCAAATTTATTGAATAATTTAGTGAAAATGAAGAATATAAATTAATTCAGAATAAGTACCAGAAAAGAAGGGAGAGACTTCATTCATTGAACTGTGCCCCAGTTGTAAGCACTCTAAACATTTCATTTCCCTTTTACCTGAAGCAACTAAAATTCACATCATGATGCCAAGCATCTTTATGCTGTTTAGCATTTTGCATTAAGGCTCCGACAAGACAGCAACCTCACAATATCATGCAGCCTGTAGTGGTTACAGCCTTCACTGGGTGAAGAAAACAGAACTCCAAAACTCCTTCACAGGCATTTGAATGACAGTGTCTGACCTTCCACTCATGTACTCTAACTGCAGAGAATTTCAAGGTACATTCTCTGCCATGTATGCTTGTGTGAGCTGTTTATTTCTTATTATAAAGCATTTTTCAACTCAGGTGGGAGTTCTGAACAGCTTCAGTTAGCTACTTCCAGGTCTTCACTAGTGCTTCTCCATTGTGCATATATTTTTTCGCTTGAAGTTGTCTCTTCTAGAGATAGAAATGATAATACCTTTATCTTTAGTTTTTTTAGTTTTAGATGGAGGAAACATGCACTTTACAGCATGGAATACATACTATTTTCCTCTTTTCAGACTTGTTCTGGCTGTGCCTTTGTAATGGGTAGACAGTAAATTTAAGAAGTGCTGTTTTATGTTACCTTATCATCTGCAGTGAAATTGTTAGTTATTCTCTTCCCTTGATCCCATGCATCTGCAATTCTAAAACTCTTACTTATTCTCCACAAGTATCTAAAATATTTCGCAGGAATTGGGATCTATTTCTCAAAGTCCTTAGGCTGTTTTCTGAATACTGAGCCATTGATTGCCACCACAAGCTCAGTTAGAGCAATGTAGAATTTCTACTGCAAGAATACAAGCTTTCACTGCTCAGTGCCCATTTTTTAGTAATGCAGAGAGAGAATAGTGTTAGAGAAGGATGTCAGTAGCTTACTCACATAATAAGCCCCCTTGCGAGATGCTGATTTACATATTTTAATTTCTTCCCGTTTCTTTCTACAGTACTTGGTTGGCTTCATTCCAGCAGAGGGAAGTGCAATGAAAGAAAGATTGTTTTACCCTGGCAACACACACACTACTGACAGGTACACAGCAGCTGTTCAATCTGAGCATCAAGATTACAGACACACACGAGGCTCAAGCAGGCACACTTATTTCAGTGCTGGTCACAATGCACCAGCCCATTCCTCCATTCTCACTCCCATTTCAGTCCCCTAATCTAAAAGCCACCAGTGTTCACCAGAAACTTTTGATATTATTTATTCATATTTTGATTATATTTATCCTTGAATATGTGTAAAACCCAAATCTACACTTACCATCTTGTACTTACTAAACTTACCATTATCTTGTGGTTAATATTGTGATAGATCATTTCTTTGGATCAAGTCAAAATCAAAGTGGTTATGGCAGTTGGGAGCTACAGCCAAGTCATTTGCTACTGTCAAGGCACCATTTTTGAAATTACTTCTGATCTATCTGTACAGCAAGTTCTGTGAACTCTTAACTTATCAATGCTCAGAGAGTCAGTGTGCAGCAGTGAGAGCTAAGAGAATTGATGGAAACTACTGAATGAGCAGGGGATGAGATGGCAGAATAAATTCAGTGTCTGTTCAATGCAAAATAATGCACTAATAGTAAACTAACAGTAAGCATTCAGCCAGACATGAGACAATGGACTATAAATCAGATGCTTTCACTCATGAAAGGGACCTCATAGTCACTATAGATATTTTCCTGACTTTATCACTTCAGTATTCCTCAGTGGTCAAAAAGAAAGCAGGGTACTAAGACTTAATGTTATGAAGACAGAATAGTCAACTTAGGAAAAAAAAGTATTTAATGCTTCTTGGAGTTGTGGCAGCACCATATCAAACAGGATACTGTAAAAACAGTACAGAGAAGGATGAAAGGGATGACAAGGAGATAAGAAGAAATTAAATAGAGCAGAACACATCAGTCTGGAAAGGACTCAACTGAGCAGGCAATAGATACAAAAGAAAAATATAACATCCTGAATGCCAGAGAGAAGATGAACGGGAAGCAATTATTCGATGTTTCACATAGCTCAGGATGTGGAAGACACCAAATGAAATGATGAGATAGCATGTATAAAGAAAACCAAAGGAAGTTCTTGTTACTAAGTAAAAATCACAGGCAAAACATATAAATGAGATAAAAAAGATAGACAATAGCAAAGAATAAAACTCTGTTGAGGGCTATTAAATGACATGAGCCTGATACACTTATGGTTCCAGGTATCTTGCAGGTTGATATCTATCAGGGAAAGGTTGTTTTATGCTTCTGCCATTCTCTGGTCCGTGTCACAAAGCTGTATGGATTTCTGCTCTTACCCATCAAGTTCATTCCTATGTTCTTCTATATTGTAATAAATGCTTGATTTTAAACAACAGAGTTTTGCAAGTAGAGAGACAGTGAAATATTTACAATATTTCAGGTCCAATACCAGACTCAATCTCCTGGGATACAGGAAACTTTCTTCAGATCAGGCTCTATGTCAGGTAGAGAAGGAATTCAGGCAGGGGTATCTCCTAGCCAAGGCATGCATATTTTGGATATTAGAGTGCCTTCTACAGACTGCTTTATGAAGAAACAGGTTAAAGTCGTGCCACTCATGTAATAAAGGAAAATTTTAACAAGTTCTGTTACAGAGTTTGCTGGAAGCAAAAAAATATTGCTGACTTAAAATGTAATATTTTGCATTTCAAACTTAGTTGGAAAATTGCAATATTTTTATGCTATTTTATTGGTCTTTTAAAGCAAATAAAAATTAATAAAAATAGAAAAAACAGCAGATATTTTTGTGCATGAAAGATCAGTAACTTTGCTGTTATTTCTTTCTCTCAGTCCCCAGAATAATCAAAGTTTTCAAGTTAAAATCTGAGATAAATCACAGAAATAAGAATCTCACTCACCTGATCACGCTCATTGAAAATGTATCTGTGCTTATAAACTCAAGAAAAAAAAAATTGGTAGTATATTTCTGATCCGAATTAATTGGATTACTGTAATTTCTTTCCAGCTGAGCCAGTGGTGTGTGGTTCTTTCTGTCTCTTCATTGCTGGGCTACAAAGTTGCAAATCATAAAGCTCATATTATATACCAATATATTGCTCAACTAAAAACTCATTAAAGAAATAGATTGGAATACATGTTGCTTTTAAACTCCCTCAATAAACAGATATTAAGAGGAAAATGCTAAAATTATACATCAGAATCAATTTTATGTGTCTGAAGTGATCAGTCATATAAGACTTGAAAGGACTTCAGCACTGTGGAAAATAAATTTGAAAAAATTTCCAAAATTATTGACTGAAATTATTTTTGCAAATACTAGAGGAAGATTGTTTCCAGACAGCATGGCTGGTATGGAAATTATTTGCTAGCCAAATGTTGCTAAGCAAATAACTCAACCAGCTTTGGTTCACCAGTTAATGACACCCTTTGAAAGTTTTGAAAGGCAAACAGTGTTCACAAAGTGTATATTGAATTAAAAGTCCAAAAGATATTTTTCCACAAGAATAAATATTAGTAATAAATTGATCATGCATCAAATAGTTTTCATTTTAGCTGAGACATATTGCCCATATTTCTAACAATTTCCCTTTTCATAGCTGTGAAAACAATCCATCTGAGCTTAAATACCATCAAAGAATGTGTCATGTTGTTTCTTAATGTGGGTGAAAACTCCTTTCAAAGGCATAGTGCAAAACGTGTGGGCTTTGTTGTTAATTTTGCTAGTGCCAATACTACTTTCCAGTGATGGACAAAAACTTATAAAACAGAATCTAACTTAATTTTACTTAAATAACCAGGGCGCCTCTGAAAGGTAAACAAATACTCTTCTGTGGCATTGCTTTTACCACAGTATTTCCTAAATTTAGAATGAATGTGTACCACAGGACTGTATTTATATCAAGTAATGGTAAATTTTGGCTTTTTAATCTGGTATGTTCATCATTTATAAAAAAGAACTGAAAAGTACAATTAAATAAGGATAAATATGTGGGAAGAAACTGAATATGAAAGGAAAATCAAGCTATACATAGAGAACAAAAATACAATGTGAATTTAGCTGCAAAAACAGTGCCACATAAATATCATCATGTACAAATTACTCTAGGGTGGAAGGTAGAATAGAGACTTCCATTATGAAGCAAGGTAGATCCCTGCAGAAATAATTCCAATTAAAAGTGGGCTTAAGTGAGGCAAAAAGTGCCAAGAAGAGAAACCAGAGCAACTTTACCCTATTTTGAGTATGTGTATTTAGCCAATGTCAAAACCTTTCCACTGAGTTTTGCAATCTTGAATATTAGAAGAAAGCTGTCACGTGGTGGAAAATGTATCACAAAGTCAGTCAGCTGTGTCACAAAGACTAATTTAAACTTTAGGGACTGGAAAAATAACAGTTTTTCCTGCTTAAAGCCACCTTTACAGAGTGGAACAGCCATCTCAACAGCTTGGAATTCTGTTCATGCCTTGGAAACAGCTTTTGCAGGGTCTGATCAAAAATCAGACATCATATTCAGTAGAAAATTCCAGGCAAAAAGTAACAATCATCCCCTTGAATCTGGATATAGATACTCTCCGGTAATTTTCCATGGAGAGAAAAATCCAGACGTGCCTAATATTTACATAATCAAAATACTTTGTTCTGAAAATTTAGTCTCAGTTATAGTTTTCAGCCCTCTTAGGACAAAGAGGAATTGGCTTCATAATGTGTGATCCAGGATGCCTGGGTACCCAAACACTCAGCTTTGTGACAGAGAGACAGAAATCCCAGATGTCTCAACTAACACATCAGGTAATCTGGCTGGACTTCGGTCTCAGCTGCTGTTATTTCCATACAACAGCAAGAACAGAAAGAATTTAGTTGTATTCACTTCATAGGTTTTTAGAGTTACTAAGATTTGGATGCAGGACTGAAGCTGTAATCCTGCAGAAGGTTGTGCTAAACCTCCCTCTGATCCTAAGAAAGTGAGGACGTGATGTAGAACTCTGTAGTCTTACCCCCTGTTCCTATAAGAATATGAGAGATGTTGAACCGGGTAAGAGACTATAACCTGTGTAGGTTTAAATGTTATGTCAGGGCCTGAAAAGCCCATCAGGGTCTTTATTTCATGACTTCCTGGTATTACATTAGAACAAAGTGCTCAGGTGGCAAAAATTGATGGTGTCCCACTGAAGTTGTGGGAGATGCTCTCTGCCACATGGCCAGACCACCTTGCTTTTCCTTTCTCCTTCTCAGGAGGAAGATATTCAAAGGATGCTTCCCAAGAGACACACGTGGGAGTGGAAAGCTGTCTTTTGGGCACATGGCTGTGGTTAGATGGGGCAGCAGCTGAGTAAGCCAGAGCATGTGTTTGGTTTATGTGGCCCCATTGCCGCTGCCTTGAATGACAGCTGACCATTGCTTCAGCTGGCCAAGGCAGCAGGTGCCACCGCGTCGCTTTTGTTGCCTGTTGTGGAAATAGTTATTTGTGCTGGCTGTCAGAATGGCAACTGCTCAGCTTGCTGGAGCAGAGGTAGGGGCGTAGCTTTGTTGCTTGTCTAGCATAGCTGACAAATCACTATCAGTAATGGAGCACTGCCTCTCTCCTTCGTACCCACATACTAGGGAAAAGGACTCAGAGGCAAAAGTCAAGATGGATTTTTGCCTATTATTGATCACATCAAATACAAAATTAGGCTGAATGCTCACATGTCCCATTATATCATTTTTGTTAATCTGTTCTTCTATTTACATGGACTAATGACCTAATGTTCTCCCTTAGTTAGCAAATGGTGTAAATTATATAATATTTGATAATGATTTATTTTCTCAATCTGGAGTCCTTCTTTTATACACAGATTTTCCCAAGAGGCCATTTACAACCATGATTCTATGAGCTATAATCACAGCTCTAGGAATGCTAACATGAACTCTTCCCTACTTTATACTGAATATTCACCAGCATCTGCTATGGGATTAAAATAAAAAGAATTTGCCACACATGGCAGACAATTAACAAACAATATGCTCATATAGTTTAGGGCTATCCCTTCATCTTCCCTGCAGGATCTGTTGTGGAGATATCTCCAGGGGTTTAAATTGCAGACTTCAGCTTCTGAATTTACATTTGGCTTTTCATTGACTCTTTCTGCCTTAACAGTATACTTTTTCATTTGTATACAAATATTATATGGGTGTTAATCAGGATTTCCTCTTGTGTTCTTTGACCATCAAAGTCTACAAGGATGATAGATTGTTTTTTTTTAGCTAGATGTCTTTAAATTGAAATAGTTCTGTTTAGTAAGGTAGAACACAGAGGAATGAGCATTGGTTATTTTTGGTTTTGAGTTGATTTTTCTTTCTTCTCCACTTATAGTAGAAATAATTTTATATTGTGTTTCAAAGCTCAATAATGCTGCTGCTTATTTAGATTTCATTTCATTCAAATGAAATACCATTATTCTCCACTTCTGAATTAGTTTGCCTGAAATGTATTTTTCACTATGCCAGTTTTAAGGTTTATTTTTAAATTCCCTTTTCTTTACTACCTATAAAAGTAGATTGCTACACAGATACATTTTTAAACATTGAGATCAGTATAATTTTCAATTGCTTCCCACTACAACATTGACTGCATCATTTATTCCAGTCTTCAAGACTTTTGACTCCCCATTGGCTTGACCCTACTTTCCCTCATACACAAGTACCCTTTGGACTTGTGCAAAACTACAAACATGTAACATATTTTTGCACAGTCAAGATTTAATTTCTCTTACTACTTGGATCAGGAGTTGAAAATATCAAGATTTAGGAGTATCAGATTATTATCTTTAAACAGAAGCTAGCTATATTTGATTTAAATGTAAGATTCAAATATAATCTGTATTTATTGCAGTAATGAAAATATTTTTGCTTCCTTTTCAAAAACTGCAAGATTGGGAATTGTTTCTTTGGTCTTTAACTACTTAAAATTTAGGTACTGAATATATTCTAATACCTTTAATTAATGAGAAAATTAATTTTTTGAAAGTTTTCCACCATAAATGAGTAGTTGAATTTAAAAATTAACCTCGGCTCAATTTAGAAATTTAAAATTTTTTTATCTGGAAATAATTTAGTTTTGAAATTCTATTGTATATCCAAAGCAAAAAATTGAGAGGCTTTGCTGGAAAGAATTTTTAAAAGTTTATTACCTGAATGGCTTGGTTGATGTGTCCTCTTTTTCCATTGAAAATGGTAGGCAGGAGTGAAAGGAGAGGAGGAACAACTGGAAGGAGATTAAAATCAAAAGCTAGTATAAGTAAAAAACGTAAGAAGTCGCCAAATGGAAAGACTCGGAGCGCATGTGATCTGGATCCCGTTATCAACCTCCAACGAAAATAATGAGGTGTTGCTATTTTTATTATACTGGAATGAGTAAAATGAACATCTTTAACACTGTTTATTTATCTCAAAGCTAGGTCTGAGGGGAAATTCTCTATGAAAACAGAGGACCAGAGTCATCTAAAAGCAAAATGTAAAGGCACTCATTGTTGCATGTGACTTTGATTATGTTTACATGGACACGGATTTGGTTATATCAGTCATTAAACTAACCAGAATTCAGGAAGACACATGAAATGGGAATCTAGACACTAAATATGAACCTTTGAAGAGTTCAGGGAGTTTCCATTTTGAAATAAAACAAAAGTAAAAGTCAAGCTCTGTTGCCCTGAGGCAGTTTAATTTCCTTTTTAGATAATTAGTTTTCCTCACTAACTTTTTCCTTGCAAGCTTTGAAAATGAGGAACTACCAAAAAAATTGTTCCAACACAGCTTGAGCATTTACTCAGGAGTCACCTGAAGCCTTTGTATTCATATTTTTAGGGAGTACAGTGAATTTTGACCAGCCATTCTCAAACCCATCTCTGACACAGGGCCACTCTCACTCTGGAATGCCAACACATGGCATCCAGAATTTCCACTCAACTAGGGCCAAAGTCAAGTAAAATCACACAAGTGTTCCATTTCTGATTAAACGTAAAAGGTTATGCAAAACCATAGTTTCCCTGTACTGTGAAACAACACAGCAAATACTCAGCTGTAACTTCTAATGGAACGTGACAGCAGATGATGAGTGAAATCATACTTCAAGTCTCAGAGGAGAAGTCTGTTAGGAAAGGGAAAAAAAAGCCCTCATATAATTTTTTCAAGACTCTTGAGGAAAAACTACACACAGAATTATCAACATTGTCTGACAACAGAGAAGAATAGGGACAATAGTCTAGCTCAGACAGAAGAGCTGAGTAGAAGCCAAGACACCATTTTGTTGTTAACTTTTTCAGGTTTAAGAACTGAGAGGTACCAGGGAAGCTTATATGTATCTGTTGCCTATTGTTTTCATTCTGCTCAGTAAAACGGAGCTGTTAAACACTGTGATGGGATTTCCTTTTGACCATGTGCAGGGAATTTAACTGTAACTTAATATTTACTGTTATAATTCAACATGTCAGATCAATGATGTCAATGAATGCTGACTTGTCCCAGTAGCATTTGTAACTATTACTGCAATAATGAAGACAGGTGGAATCATTTGATGATGTCTGTGGGGAAGAAGAGCCTTTGCCAAAGGTTGAGGTGACTTAGAATAAGATGGTGCACTCAGTTATTCTTATGGTAGTGACAAAGAAGTTTTCAAAATGCTCTCTGATTAAATAATTTAATTTTTAAAAATACATTAAAATTATGGGCCAAAGACTGTGAATGCTGATATCAAATCTTTACTTATACCAGGAGCAAGGAGGTTACACTGTGTTACTTGAGCTGTAAAAATTTGAAGCTTAAAACAAATTAAAATACTATTTTGTTCTACCTTTGCCAATATAACTCTGCATTTGGCCCTAATTCTTCTGTTATATGACTATATTTTGCTCAGTGGGAGTATTTGAGTCTAGACTCATTTCAGCAGATATCTCATCACCTGCTTCTCAGCTAGCTTTGAATATTTAATTTATTTTTCTGGTGTTCCTTGTTCAAAGGATCAATATACCTGCAGAAAATAAAAGAAAATGTAAATCTGACATACTAATTTAATATATCAAATATTCATAGACTGAATACAATTTTATAATTTAATTTTTGATTACTTGTTGTTTTAAATGCTTTCCTATCCCAACTCTTGTAAGCATTTTGGTTTCCAAGTAACAAAACTATTAATTTATATAATGTCTACAGATGATAAAATTTTACTTTGTCAAACTGTACACTTTGGCATAGACAAAGAGAAATCAAATCTTTTATATTATATCCTGCTACACTGTGACTAACATAGTTTCAGGATTGAAAAATTCTATCCTGTGGTAAAAAGATGATGTATATTTTTTTTCAATCCGGTTTTTTCATTTTATTTTTTATCCTTCCTTCATTTGATGCCTCCACGACACCTTGTCAGAGAGCACAGGCCCCAGAGGATTTCAAGGATTTCCTGAAACTTCAGAACACAGGAAGAGCCTTGAGGGGTTCTAGTAATGGCAAAAAAATGGAAAACAACAGAAATTATGGGATCACTAATACAAAATGAAGGATGTGATTGTACAGACCTTTAGAATTAGTGAAAAAGTAAATGTCCTTTTGGAGCTAAACACTACAGCAAGCTGATGATTTGAACCTAGCAGAGACTTATTCACATCTATTTTGCCTCAGCACTCATCTGTTCTATAAAAACTGCTCTGGAGGGTGCTCTTTCTTTCACGTCTTACCTTTCCTGTGTCAGTTTGATGCTAAAAGAATTGAGGCTTTTAAATAACTGATGAATTGTTTTCTCAGCCACAGAATAGACATTAAAGACATTGTGTGTTTTATACGATAAATTGTAGTTTTGTGTAGGGTGTGTAGGGAAATTTGCACTAATGGGTTCTTCCAATGTTAATACATATGCATGCACGTGTTCAAAACTTAGAATAGTAGATGTTTTTTTCCTGATGTTTGGATGAGCCCCCTAGAGTTCCCAGCACAAACTACTTCTGCATGTGGATTTAAAGGATTGTTTCTGTCTGGAATTATGCATATCTTTCTGAAATTGGTTTTCTATTTGTGACATTCAAATTCAATTTTTCCAATGTTTGCAGTAAATCAGCCACACACAAAGAATATTCATTGCAATATAAAATAAAGTAAATTTTAAACCAAATATTAATGGAAAAGTTTTGTCTCATTTCTCAAGCTCTCCTTATTTTTATTGTTGTAGAAATGCTTTTTCATTTTATTCAGGCTTCTGAGTGCTGGGAATTAACATTTTCACATGTAGGCTGATAACCAGCCCTTTGCAAACCTAACTTTACCTTTCACCTTTTCACCTGGTGAGATAAAGCATATCTGAGTATGAAGGCTGAACTTACTTCAAATCACAGATTTTCTACAGGAAAAGGTATGGTTATAAAAGAAAGGAGAAAAAAGGTTAAAATCTTACCCTGGGCCTATTAATAAAATGGCTGTAGATTTTAATATATTTTTTAAACTTTATAATGAAAACTGTGAGCCAAGAAGCTATAGGCAGTTTTGGATGGTTACTGATCCATAAATTAAGCATTGACTGCAATGTCCAAATCCTCTGACATTATGTCATGTTTATGAGATAAATTGATGGAAATATTGATGTAAATATGTAATATCAAAGGTGTATAGATGTTGAAGATGGGGACGAATATCTTCAAATAATATGGATGCTACTTTATTGAGACTTTAGATAAAGACAGTTCTCATTCTAACAGCAGTTCCTTCTACATGGTGAGCTTCAACCAATTATTTGATCTCAGACTTAACACTGTACATACATATCAACAGCCCTGTCAAGCCCTGGATATTCTCTAGGTTCTACAGCTATCCCAGCCATGAGCGCTGGCTACAGTCAAGGAATGAATGGTGCATAAGAGCACTCTGACAAGATCCCAGCATTCCATATGCTGTATTGATTCTAGCGGAGTTGCTTGGATCAAACTGAGGTGGGAGCTGTGGCTTTAAAACATGAGTTCTCATATTAGTTGGGAGCAGCTGTGATTTGCTCCACCCTAAACAGCCTATATGTGGTCTTCCGGTTTGCAGCAAAAACCCAGCATATTCCCCAGCTGGAAAAAATATGTGGATACCTCTACCCAAGACAATTTTGAAAGTGCTGCCTCCTAGGTAAAGCTGTAGAGACAATAAATTGTGATAAGAAAAGCAGAGCATGCTGCTATAGGACACCTCACCAACTCCCTAAAGCCACATATAGATATGGTTACATACTTCAGTGCAATTTTGTCTGGATGAAATGACTTGTGTTGGGGCAGCACAATAGGCTGCCAGTGCGTAAACAGTCTCTTAACATTTTGCAGCCCATTATATTTTGCTGCCTAAGGCAACCTCCTGCTCTGTGTGGTTATACAGCCCTGTTTTTATTTTCTGTTGTTGTCAGATATGAGCCTATATATCACTCCCTTTGGTAGAGGCTGGGCTCAGCCTCTCTGTTAGTAGCTTAACATCAGTGGCTCCAATGGCAGGCAGCTACTCAAGTATCCTACTTCATAGTGTAAAGTTACTTTGTGAAAAAACAAGAGGAAAATAGCACTTATAAATAGACAAATCAAGTGAATAATATGCTTTACTAATTATTTTTGTTTCTATAAATAAGAACATGTGGGTAATAAAAGTCTATTTCCCGTGCCCTGTGCCTGAAGTGCCATTTACAAGCTATTCCAAATATGTTGTTTTCATGTCAGCAAGTCCATCTTGGGGATTAAAATGACCTTCCCAGATGGAGAAGCATTTGGTACTTCCCTAACCTGCAGACAAAAGGATTCTGAATGTAAACATGAAATTCAAAGAATGGGCAAGCATTGGTTTGGACAGTAAAATAATCAGATTAGTCAAAGGACACAGTCCTTGTGCTGAGAAATATTGAAGCCTTTACAGCGAAGCTGCTACTAAAATGAATCATCTGCTAATTGTTAACACATGCTGTGACACCACTGCTATCTACTGTTCTAAATGTGACAAAAACATGGTGTCTTAAGATATATTGGCTAATATTTCATCCTTTTTCATCTTGAACCATGCACCAGAAGTATCAAAGCATCCTATTGGTAGTGTATTGACATAAAGAAAAGCAATAGAAAGATTACAAAATAAATATTTTAAGGGATAAATGTTTATTGCCCATTGGGGAAGACACATAATATATGTAAATAAGAAGCTGAATGGGACATATTATCATAGAAAATGTGAATATTAATTAAATTAATTAGTTTCAGCTAAGCATTTGGCCAATACTCAGGACTTTGTGGGCTGTATATTTGGAGGAAAAAATGCATCAGCAGTGTCTCAGAAGTCTTCCTGTTTATTTCCAAAGGAACCCAGACCTATTTCCCCAAGACAGCAAGAATCAAGCAACAGAAAGGAGTTTTCATATTTGCAATTGTGGGCTCCTTTCAAGGCAGTACTTAGCATTCAGTGCTCTGTGTATGTAACTGTGTCTCCACCTCTCTTAGTTCTTCCACATTATGTCTCCTGCTTCTCTCTCACATGCACAGGCACATCTGTTTCAGTGCAATCAGCTCCTAGCCTGTGGATCAAATGACACAGGTCTGCATCACTGCAGGAGATGCTGTGGGTTACTAGTCCCTGTTTTTACACTGTGTATTAAATAACAGAACTCAGTGTCTTCTTTCAACTTATTTAAGATGTTAAGACCTGCAGTTATGGACAATTCTGTTAATTTCGATTCAAAATCCTCTTAACCAATTTTTTTCTGATGAACTCATGATTTTTGACTGTGTCTGTTTTCATGTGCCCATAATTTGAGGTCTACTGCATGGTTGGTGCATATTGTTCCATAAGAATCATGGCCACCTTAGACATTAACAAGTTTCATGTTGGTTACACAGGAATTTCAGCACCAATTCTTGGTTTTGAAAGTATTTGTTGTTGTTTTCAAAACTGCTGTATTTACACCAAGGGCATGGAGAAATATTTCTTCTAAAGCTGGAAATGTTTGTGAGTTACCAGTCTCTACAGAACCATTTAATTTGAGACTTTTTACTTTTGTCTAATATTTCTAGATTAATAATTATATGTTAGTCACCTCAATAAAGTCTTCCAGATAGTGAAGCATCTTGAATGATTTTTTATTTGAGGAAAGGATTTCTAAGTAATTTTTAAATAATTAAATTCCTACAGATATATTCAAATCAACTTCTTATTTCCCTAGAATCAAAATACATTTTTCTGCCACTGACTTCAATGTGAACAGGACTTGACTGCGTCCTGTAAGCTATGTGTTGCTCTATGGAAAAATGAGGAAGGAAGGAAGGAAGGAAGACCTCTTTTATGAGAATGCATCCAGATCCTCAGTGAAACCATACAAACAACTGTTGTTAGAATATATTCTTTTAAGTTATTTTCTTGGTAATTCCCCTTCTAGCACCTTCAAATTCAAAAGTAAGATGCCACAGAACAGTTGGAAGCACTTCAACTAAGATCTCAAAAGTATTCAGACTCCTTTGGAAATATGTTATTTTAAATCCCTGAAGACTCTTAAGGCCTCTTCAACTCCACACCAGGTAAGTTCATGTCAGTGGTGTGCAATTCACGACAGAAATGTACATCCTCTGAATTTTCTGACTTGTATCCTTAAAAAGGTTACCTTGAATAAAATCTTCATACCTACTATCTACATACCATAGTGTGCATGTCTGTTTTATTCTATTCTGCTACTCTTGGTATGAAGATTCAAGGAAGCTTGTGTAAATTTGCAGTCCTTGTTGCAATAGCTGTTCTTCTGATTAGAGCACTGGTTTCGGCTTTAAGGACTGTAACAACAGGAGTCTACATATTCAGAGTTAGCGAGGCTGGTTCCAGTAAGGATGTAATTAAGACATTTTTTAAGTGTACTGTCCCTTCTTTATAAATCTCCATGATAATTTTCTTGCTATCCCCATACATTTTCTGCATTCCTTGAAACTAAACAATAGGCAGGAGGTGTGGGTCAAGGCATGGCTGAGACCTAAGGCTGATGTCTGCTGGAGAGATGCTGCAGAACACTTTCCATATGCCTGTATTTACACACAAGGGATTGAGTTCTTCAAAAGGGACATCGTGAAAAACAGTTTCTCCACATTCATATTTTTTATTGTAAGTAAATTTCAAGCTACAAGATATGATGCAGAGAAGACAAATGTAGAGTATGGGAAAAAAAATTCTTATTTACTATTAATAGAAAATTGAATACTTGTCACTCCATGTTTTATTTAATGCTGAAGCTGAAGTTAAAGCATAATGCTACATTAACAGACACATGAGGTTAGACTTTATGACAAAGTGAAGAACTCAAGGCACAATCATCTGATCTAAGCCCTTTGTTGATGCTAAGAATGATATCCACAAGTTTTGAAACATACAGTTTCTAGACGTTCCAAATGAATCTGTTCCTAAACTGCTCACAGTATTTTTTTACAATACAGACATTTGTAAAATGAACAGAGGAGAAAAATGTGTTTCTCAGAATGCCCTAAAGTTTTTCCTCCATGCATACATTGCCTTTCTACAGAGTTGCCTATACCTTAAATTAGCTAGGGACCAGTGGTACCTTTGTACCTTGTTGCTGGAGGTGAATACACTCTGGCAAATTTAAGACTTAGGAGGAAAGTGCTTTTTTTATTCTTCAGTCAGTTCCTGCTTTAGAGATGTGTCTAGCATGAATTTTATCACCCTCGTATCTCTTCTTTTTATTATGCTGAGAAACAGCCAGGCCACAGAGCAAGAGAATGGTTCTCTGATGTGCTTTTCTACCACTTCCTCGCTGCCCTTTGTTCATATAACATTCTTTTCCTATGACAGTGCTGTGTATCTCTATAATTTCCACGCTCACAATTCCACATCTCCTCCATACTACACTTTTATATTCCCTTGTGCCTTTTATAATTGTTATGCTAGAGGTTTTATTTCTTATTAACACTATAGGCTATTATTAATTTCTGTTTTTTATAGGATTGAACATAAGTCTGTAACAGGGTACTTAAGAAACCAAATGAGAAATGTTAGGGCAGCATGGTTCCAAAAAACGAATTAATCAATGCACAGAATACTTGCACAGAGATAAGAGGATAAATGTTGGACATGCAGTGCTATCCTCAACATCAAAGTCCTTCTATTTATAGAAAAACATTCAGCATTAAAATATGCTGAATTTCTTCTCTCTCTTCTTGCCTTTCTTACCACACTGCATGACTGCCTCCTGAGCTTCCTCACTGCTGTATCCAGCTTGAAAAGACAGTGGGTAATAACTTTAGTAATAATCTCCAAGATGTTTAGAACTGCATTTCATCCTTCCCCATGAAGGAAGAATACTCCAAGTTTTTCTTGCATCTCTCCAAATAAGGAGCAAGGCATCCTACAGTTAACCGCTGCACCTGAATCCAGTTTGAAGGAGATTAACAGATTGATACTCTATGGGTGTTCTTTTCCACTTATTCCATTTCCTTATTTGAAATAAATGCTAAAATTAAGACTTCTATTTTTAGGGCCGTTCCCTACTAGAGAGAGGGAAAGGCGTTGTTAAAAGTAATTCAGACTGCCTGATATCTGATCTGTACTTGATGGTGCCCTTAGATGAGACTTCTAATCAGGCAAATGTCCAGAGAGGAGATGGTTTCCAGCTTTGGAAGAGTCTGAAAGAGAAAACAAAAAGTGCTATCATCAATGTTTTCCATTTTGATTAATATTATAATTCTTTTGATATTATTTCATTGTAGGGACTCTCAAAATTCTAGGTATAATTTTGTCCTTCACCTTGTTTTTCTTGTCTCGCAGATTTTCTAGGTAAGGATTGTTTTGGTTTAAAGCTTATGCAACTCCTAGTTTTCAGTATTTCTTTTCAACAATATGAAAAATATATTATATTTTCTACCTTTTACTGATCAGTGTTAGACAAGCCATCTCACCCTCAGGGAAGGCATGTCATGCATGTACATGAAGCCCCCTGATGTCTGTGTAAATATTATTGGTGGTTCATCTTGTGTATCACACATTTTCACTGTCACAAAAGGCACTTCAGCTTATTACCTAAATGAACGGATTAGAAGAAAGGAGACAAATGTCTGTGAAGCAGTGTAACAATTGTTGGAGTCTTACCTCTTCCACTACGTGTAGTCTTGAGGACAGCTCTTCTGTGAAGGTATTTCACATCTCCTTTTCTTTGATCAAATGCCAGTGAAAGATGTGGGTAAGTGGTTCATAATATATAATGCAACAATATTTTCAAGTATTTACATGACTATTCTGGTAGAGTCTTGGAATTCTTAGAAAGCCTATGCCTAACATCAGTACTGACTTAAATCATATCAATTGATTGTCGTTAATTTTCAGATGTGTTCTATGTTACCCAGCTCATGGCACTTGGAGCAGAATCTTTCTTCATTGACTCCTTGAGACTTACCGACTGAAGGGCATTCCAGTGTTTTTCATTGATTTATTATTTATTCTGGGAATATAATAAAAAATTAAGTGTAATGCCAGGAATATCCTCCGGAAAATAGTTTAGTTTTGGTTTTGTTTTTCTTTTGTAAGCTCTTTGCTGTGCCACTGTAAAACTGAGAATCTCCTAGTGGCACTGGAACCCTACTATGGGGTGGAAGATGTGAACCCTCGAAACAAATAGCAAAATATTTCAAACAAACCAGAAAAGTGAGATCTAAAGTTATGTTAATGGGCATACAGATCAGAACTGAATCCTCATATGTTTGCCCATCACTTTAAATTTCCCTCACAAAAAAAGAATCTTTTTGGATTTCAGATATCAGGTATATTAATTCTGTTTATCCAGCAGGTTATGGATTATGCCCAGAACTAATGAATAGAAAGCCAAAGATGATGTGAAAATAAAGTTCTTGTTCAAATAATTGGGGGGGGGAGGGAACTAGGAACTACATTTATTTAAATTAATTATTAATTGATTCACTAATAATAATTTGATCTCTCCATTTTCTTTTCTATTTAAGTTTTGCAGCCTTCAGAAAGGGGAGCTACTATTAGATGTCATTTTACATCACAGATGTAGATACCTGGGGCATAGGTGTGTATTTAGCACTGTCTCTGCCAGAGCCATTAGGACAGTGTTCTTCTGCACAGTTTTAAGGAAAGCAGACGAGAGCTTTGGCACAGCCATGGGAGTGAGCACCAAGCACACAGGGTCTTTTGGCTTCTTGGCTGATATAGACTTGTACAGCAGAGCATGTCTCATGCTGTCTGACTACGGATGAAGGAGATCAGGGAAGTGTATCTTTTCTTCCTGAATATTCTCCAGGATGCCATGCACACTACAGCTCCTTACATATTACGCTTGTTCCTGTATGTTTCGGGTCAATGGACTAGGGGAAAAATTAGTTTTGTGGTAATAGACATTTTCCACACGAGCCAACTTCTCTGCCCAACTTCATGCTGAGAAACCACTTCCAAAATAAGCTGTGTTTTACCACCTTTACTGCCTTTACTGCCAGTCCATCTTATTGTTTAGCAGGGATTGTCATAAATGTTATTAAATCTGTGGCAGGCATAGATCCACTAGAAATATCCATGAGATCACAAATACTTCTATTATTACTATTATTATATACCAATAAATTATTATAGCTGAGAAACCAGCCATTGATTAAACAAATAGTCTAGGTTCTGGTGCAACTTTTCGAAATATCCATGATAACAGTCAAGGCTTTTAGTAAAATAAAACTAGGCAGATATTAAGGCATCATATTGAAAAATACAAACATACTGACTTATGAAATCAAATAAAATACAAACAACATTTTCAGAATACATTTTCAGCATTCAAAAATTTATTTAAAGTTACTCTGTTGAATGCATCTGTATTTGTTATAGTCCAATGGAGAAACAGCAAGAATTATCCATATTCAGTGCAAATGCATGCTTACCTAGGGATCTAGAAATAGAGCTGAACTAGTTCACATCAGGAAACAAGCTCCAATCTTACAGGTCAATCATTTCCTGTTTTAAAGTAAAACCTTTAAATCTCTAGAAAGCAACATGGTCACTGGAGAAATGCAGGCACATGGTCCCCATGGGACTAAGTGAATGCAAACCTTGAAGAAAATAAATAGATCTTTATGACAACAGTGAAATTCAACAAGTCATCACTGCTCTGAAAGAGCTTTTATTTTATTAAGAAAATACATTGAATATCAGGGAGAAAGATATCAATAAGCATGTTGTAGTGACAACAGTTTAAAAGCAAATGTAGATAATCTCTTTTTTACTGAAAAAAAGCTAAGCTGAGGAAGACTGTTTCAATTAAAATTAGTTCCCCAAAAAATTCTGTGTAGTAACTATACTGGAGAAACTTTTAAGTGAAGTTACTACTGATCAGGAAAAAATAAATCAAGTGGTAGGTTATATGCACTAATAAACAGTCAGTACAATTGCTCAAACTCCCTAAAATTGCAAGAAAGCATAGTTTAGTGACAAACCATGAGCTACTTCAGATTTAAAGAATGGATGGGTTTTCATAATCCTCCCAACTTTCTAATGCACTGTGAAGCTGAAGAATACAGGTCTTTCTCTGAACTGTAGCCAGCCATTACTCATTAATGAAGTGCCCTTTATCACTTGTGCTTAGTGACAGAAATATATGAATATATATATATATATATATATATAGTGAGATAAAAAATAATCAAAGTACACCTGGATATTATTTGTAAAGACTTAACTGTAAGTTTTTAATGATTAATTTATCTGGCATCTAATACCTTAATAGATCATGAGAAACATCAAGGGAGGAATGTGGTACTGCATTTTTAAAGTCTCTTTCACTCTCACTGAATGATAATAGGCATGAAAGCTATCATTAGTCTTGTTAGATGATGGTTCCTTTAGGAATCTCTTATATGTTACCTTTTAGAGGGAAGGTCAGAGAAAATCCCCCTGGGAGTCCCCTTGCAGGATACAGCTAACACAAGCGTAAACTGTATGGAAATGGCTAAATTATCTTCAGAGAGACCTTGGTCTTTCACATCAATCAGACCTTTCTGAACTAGTAAAACAGATAAGCATTCTGCTTGTAAGACTGTTTTTGTCCATATGTTTGTCACAACTGTCACAACAAATTTGGAATGAAAAGACCATTGTCTTACTTTTCTAGTCTGTTGGTAAATACTAAAAGTAAGGTGCAATTTATTTTAGTAAGGGCTACATTAACTATTAGTACAAAACTGTAATATTTTGGGTTGTAGTTAAAATCCAGAGAGTCAGGAAACATAAAAGTTAATGCTACAAGAGCAACCTTGATGCTACCTCTGCGCATATCTTGTATATTTTATGGTCTAGGTTTTACAGCAAAATCAATAATCTATTAAGCTCCACATTTAACAAGAAAACAGGATTAAAATGGAGTCTTTATGATTGGTAATTTTTTAAAACTTAGTGGATTTCTTGACTTTTCTTGACTTTGGTTATATAAACTTGATGTTCTGCACTTAAATTCATTTCAATTTTGAAGATTTTTTTGAGAATAGGCTACTTGCAGTGTTTGGGGTTTTTTGTTTGGTTTTGCTTGTTTGTTTTAAAATTTTTGTTTGTTTTTTTCTCATGTCAAATAAAAATTTTAGCTTCCTGTGCAATCAGAAAAAAAGGACACAGGAAAGAGGCAAAGCAAACTTTATGGTCATCCACTCTTTTTACCCAACTAGAATAACTTAAGTGGTCTGCAAAATAAAAGTTGCAATAGGTCATTTGTATTTTGCCCACAGTGACTGTAAATCTGCTTTGGTGAAGGAATTTCAAATGATGATGTAAAATTTTCACTGTCACAAAATCCAGATGAAACTTTGGAGAGACTCTACCAGATGATTGAAAATGCAATGATAGGTTGTGTTTTCAAAGCAACACACCAAAACTGATAGAACAAAGAATACTTTTCCTGTAAATATCCACATTTTGGCAAAGAGCAAATTTTTCTGTAGGGGAATTCTGATTTTGTAATAAAATATTGCTTTTATTTTAAGTTTTAAATTTCTGCATTATAGCAATTTGCAAACAGCAATTTCAAATTTCACTTGCCTTTACACTCAACATGTGAGACACTACCAATCCTCATAATTTGTGCATTCAAGCATTACAGAAGAAATAATAATTAATTCCTTAACCAGATACCTTAGGGCCATACTTGAATCCTATTATGGCATCCAAGGGGAACCTAGCCATGTACAATTGAGGTGATGAATAATTGAGCCAATAAATAACCAGGGCTCCCTGTTGCCTTCTGGGAAATAACGAGGAAGGCTGCACAGGTTTGTATGAGGAACTCTGCATATGAGGCATAACGGGCTGCTCTTATGAAATCTTGGCTATTAACCCATCTCTTACTTGTAAGAGTAACTTTCATTTACAGAATACTTTAATTTCAAAATGAAGCTATCCTTTAAGTTAATTGGGAAATTTTTGATGTTGTACCCTGCTTCTCTCTGATGACTTTGGCCCTGTGAACTTACTGAGCACCCTCATATTTACTGGGTATTAAGGCTATGTTGGCAAGATTGCCTAAATAAGTGTATGGCTGGTGCTACTCCAAAAGTATTATATGGGTAAGGTAATTGTTAATATTATACACAGGTTATGTTGGGATATTTCAGAGAACTCTTAGTCTTAGAATCCTACCAACATTTAAACATGAAATGTCCTTGACATCTGTTGCTCAGGGGGTTTTTCTTTGCCTCCAGACACCCTTTCCTGTTACATTTTTATTTGTGCTTATATGCAATAAATGAGGTATTTGTAAAAAATATTCGTGTTTCCCGGGAAAGATGAAGTTGAGGGATCTGATTTATTTCTCATCTAAAGTAGAAGAAAAATTCTAAAAACACATTTTATGAGACTCTGTGTTTAAAATAGTATGATCTGTGCATGAGTGGCAGTAATAAGCTTTACCAAATCCACTGAACTCAATCCATCTTCCATAATTCTCCATGTCTGTGATTCATTTTAGATTCCTTAATTCAATTCTCACCATGTCCAGATATATTCTCTTTCCCCTTTTCTCATTCAACATTTTAAAAGGTATCTTTTCTCTACCACTCCATGAGGTAATGGCTGTTATAAGGCTTTTTTCAATGGACTAGCAAAAACATTACAAAAACATTAAAACAAAACCGTTAAAAAAATTACAAAAACAACAAAAAAATCTCTTATTGAATCCTGTGAGAGATGTTATAAACAAGCTAAAAAACTGCAGAAGTCTAAAGGTAGGCTTAAACCCTGCTTAGTGTTTCGCTCAAACTAAAATTAACTTATTGATAAATACACTTTACAACAGGTCTCTGGAATGGAAATATATCCAGGTGTTGATATGGAAATGAGGATGATAATCTCTCTTTCAGCTTTTTTTTCCATTACGTCTTCCACCTTCTAGCTGTATGTGATCTGAGAAAGAACTATCATTTATTCTCAGGGTCTTGACCATTGACTATTTTGCCTCATTCTCAAGCCAGGTAATGTATTTGCTATAGCTTAAAAATTAGGAACAGAAGAGTCAATGAAAATAAACATTTTTCATAATTTCCAGCATACCATTATAATCACCTTAGCCAAATGTGAGTTGGGTGCCTTTGAATCAGGAGATCATCTCTGGGTCATGAGAGTGAACTTAACATCAATTACTAGCCTTGCACTAACCTAGCACAAACATGGATGAACTCCTGAAGCCAGCAACAGCTTCAGACAGCTTTAGTGTCACGGGTGAGTTCCCAGCACCAAGTCTAGCTCCCCCTCAGTTTATGGCTCTGGAATAAATAAATTCTGCTTTGTTGTTGTTGTTGTTGTTGTTGTTTTGTGTGTGTGTGTGTTTTTGTTTGTTTGTTAGTTTTTATTTGTTTTGGTTTTTTTTTTGGTTTGATTTGGTTTGGTTTGGTTTGGTTTGGATGAACCTACACGATCTCATCTCTCTCTACCTCTTTTTCTTTTTAGGCAATTGCATGACACACTGGACATACTCTGCCCACAAAGGACAGTTCTCCATTTCTAAGAAGAAGACTTTTTTTTTTGCTTTCAGCATGGGAATCTTCATGTGATGTCATATGGATTGCTCTGTCAGAAAAGGTTGCTGACAATGCAGCAAAGGAAACTAGAAAAAAGGAGAAAAGAGAAGGGGATAAACAGGAAAAATAAAAAAAATGGAATAAAGGAGGATAGAGAAGGGAAAATGAAGGGGAAAAGAAGGCAAAAAGAGGGTGAAGAAAAGAGAGAGGGTGGAAAGAAAAGTGAAAAATCATTTGTCATTAAGTTCCTAAAAAAAATCTTTCTTAAAAGAACTCAGATACAAAAATCTTCATTTCCCTGTAACTTTGCTTACTAGTCAGTTAACTCAGTGAAAACATTTCTCTATGTCCTTCACTTCAGCTTAAGAGAACATAAACCTGAGACTGAAATAAGATCTCAGGTAGTAATTGGATATCCTTGGACTCCAATATTGCTATTCAGGGGATATTCCTCAAATTCAGTTTCTTTCTTGAGGTAAAAAAAAGTGCCATTTATTTGTTGGGCTCAGAGTTCAGTCTGCTCCTGACAATGGTGTCTTTTTCCTTGAAGCTTTTTCAGGGGGCTTCATATGGAAACTGAAATAAAAATTATTGTCCTCCAGCAAGACTGGGCGAGAATATTTTGGTTCCAGCACAGATGCCCAGATGTTGCCTCAAGTCAAAATATGCTACCATCAAGACTGCATTTGTTCAAATAAGGCTCAAGATTTAAAGTAAATACTACTCCATGAGAAGAAAAAAAGAAGTCTTTCAATCTTCCTGGTAATTTCATACTGTTGTGTAACTGTAGCTGTTTTATATAGAGTAACAAAGATTATTTTTTCTGAAATTAAAATTGAAAACAAAATGCCTTTTAGAACGCCATTGTCATATGCTCTGACAACTTAGATTGGGACTGTGTTTACTGTAAGAAAAAAAAGCATTATATTTTAATGATGACAGCCTCTACCTTACATCTACATTGCTTTCACTAAGATTTTGTTTTAAAATATTCTCGTTTTTTCAATGACAAAATTTAATATAAAAAAATAGCTTTCTCACCCATCATGTAAAAGGCCAAGTATGTTTTACTTCTGAATTATTACTCAAATAATTGAATTAGAATTGTATCTACATATAACTTAATATGGAATAACGTTAAATAATCAAATAACCTTACCTCCATCAAAGCCCCATTTATTTATAATTATATAGTGAAAATCCTTTTGTATAGTTGCAAATTACATATAAAAGCCCTTCTTCCTCTAATATTTACAGCATCTTTATATGTCCTGCTACTGTTTCCCTAAAACTGTATTTAAACCAATGTGTGAAATGCAACCAGAATCTGCAATTTAGCTTCAAGTAAATCAGAATATTCAGTGTAAAGATTTCAGGTGCAGCTGTTTCTGCCATTTATTTGGGTAATCACTGTATATAAATTTATACACCATGAAAAGCTTTATTCATGTTCATATGGTGTGAAAATTGAAAGGAAAACTCTAAATTAATTACCTTTTTAAGCAAAGCAATTTAGATTTATCACATCCAGCAAGGGAATTTGTTCACATATTATAAAGCTGCTGTGAAACAGTGAAATGAAATATGAGTTAGGAAAAAAGGTTTATGCTCTGTAGAGACTTTAGGACGTGAAAAGCAAATTAGCTGCCCCTGACTTCAATCAGCATGCTCTTATGAGTTTGGTCAAAGGCAACCTTCTGCAGCAGCCTGGTGCCCTGTGGAGGCTCCAGAGAAATGTGGAGCAGCACAAGTTTTTGTCTAGAACAACCTGAGACTTTTCTATCCCTAGCAGCAACTCTGAGAATATGGGCTTCAGCTTCTGAGGTAACACATTATTATTTTTCCTTCACACCTTACTAATAAGTCAGTCTAAAGCCATTAGATAGCAATAAGTCTGCCTGAATACAATAAAAAGAACTTTCTTCATTTCCTTCCACATGAAATGAGTCAGTGGGTTTGTAGAAAAGCATTGCTTCTTTGATTTCTGTGAATCTTCCATTATTTCTCATTATAAACCTCAAGTTCCTCATGCATATTCTTGATTATATCCCAGTATACTACCAGTTATTCATTCAGGTAGTGTTTCCCAACATGCATCCACCTTTAATTTACACTTGGAAAAGGAAACATCGTTTGATGAAATAATTTGCAGCCTGAAATTGATCTCCAAGAAAATAAAATACACTCAATGTCTTTTACCATAGGAAAACTATGCCATAAACAATCACCAAAATACAGAGTGAAAATTTTGTTTTTCCATTTCTTTCAAACACAGCCATGTTTGTTTCATAGAGAATATAAAATTACCAGAGGATATCATTCAGGGAAGGAAAATATTTTAAGACTTAATTCTTCAGCACTGTTGTTCCAGCATGCTAACAAAATCAATGCTAACAAAAATCATCTCCTTTTAATGTGTTATTCTTTTGTTCCATTGAAGTAACTCAAGATCAATATGTATTGATTTGCTCCCTAATTATATTAATTTTACTTTAGAAATTAGGGAGGCCATAATGAGAATGTGAAGTTACTTGAAGACAGTACATTATAGGTAGTCTAATTTAGCAGGAGTCTGTGCATGAGATTAATTCATTAAAAGGAGCCAATTACCATACAAACAGGGGACATAAATAAGATTTTCTCCTTTAATTTGCATTTTAGATATTCCTTTGTAATTTTTAAAAACTTAAATGAATTTACAACCTAACTATACTTTTAATGTATATCCATTTTATTCCTGGGGAATATAATTGCATTTAATTTTAACCTTTAGCTTTGTCTCTTAGACATAGCATTTTCGAAAACGATATCATGGCATCTAGGTATAAGACATTTTATGTGACATTTTTATTAAGAAAAAGAATAAAATGTTAATACTTTTAACAGCCCAACTTTTCTTTCCACTAAACTTTTCTCCACTTTCAGATGGTAAGGTGCTCAGTTGACAGATAGTGATACAGAAGATAAAGGTAATTTGGCCTGTCTTGACTGAGGATTTGGCTCATTAATGTATCTGTAAGCATTATAGAAATCTTTTTGTCAGCTGGATAGCCACATATTTTATCAATGCAAATTATTGCCCGATTATATGATTTCTTTGAATAATTTTATTTGTTCCTTGATGAGGTTAAAATGGAATTGCTTATTTTTAGAATGACTTTCTCCTGGCCAATTTTGAATTATACACCAGCATAATCCAGAGAATTGACATGCTTGATTCTTTGTTGCTTTACATCTGAAGGACTGGGAGTATCTCCAGTGAAATATCACAAAAGTAATCACACTTGTGTAATTTAGTGTCTGTAAAGACAGAATCAGACCCAAGGGATCTTCAAAAGAAACTTACTCTGACGTTAAGCCATTTGTAATTCTCTTAAAAACTTTACAAAATGTCTTTTAGCTAACCGAAGACTGCTTTTTTCCACAGAAGATAAGTGGTGTCATTCATTTTTTGGGGAGTTAGAAAGCTGACAAACATTAACAAGAAATGAAAAGAAAAGAAGAAAACAAAGTGTCATTAAACCAGAAAAAATAATTGAAAACATGTACATCTTGAAATCCATAAATTATTGTTTGTGTAATCCTGTGAGTTGATACTGTTTGTTGCTATAGAGAGTATACTCACACAAAAGGTTCAGTCCAGTTGATTTTCTTCCATATTTCCCTTCCTTCATTTAAACCTGTAATAAAATTATGTTTAATGGCCTCTGTTCAGGAGCATTTGAAGAATTACATGATGTGGCCTCTACATGATCTGGACCTTAGGATAAACCCATGGAAAATACAAGCCTTGGACAAGTAGAAGCAGTCTCTTAAGTGGAAAACTGAAGCTCATATCTGGGTTAAAACATGGATTTTTTCAAAAAGATGACACTGAAATGGACACTCAATGAAACCTCTGATCCTATGCTGCTTAAACTCAGTGCAAAATATTTTTCTAAAATAAAAAACACTTGATTTTCAAATTTTCAAGTTCCTTTCCTCAAGCTGAAGTATCCTTTGGTATTGGTCCCACTCAAGGTCATTCTTAATAGGGTAGATACTGACTGTCTTGAATATTTTTAATTGATACCAGTGGACCACAGGGAAGACCTGGATGAAATTTACTGTCTTCCTTGTGTGTCCATGACACAGCCATTGGTGCTAAAATATAACAGAAGCATCTGAAGAGATTAGGCTACCAAATTGCTGCTGTATGTTGCAAGCTCCTGGAAGCAACAAAGAGGAGTTTAAAAGCAGTTTTACCAACATCTGGTGCCTTCTTAAATCCAAGCTGGCTTTCTCTGCCAGCAGTAATTAGATGCTTCATGGAAAAACATGACCGATGTGAAAAATTGTCATTCATATTGCAAACAGATAGACAGATAACACAGGATGATGATGATGATGATGATAATGACATATAAATCTTATACATACTGCATTACTATTACATTCCTGCACAGAATGCATGCAGAGCATAAAAGAGCCTCCGTATAGAAGAGTTCAGCTAAAAACAAGGCTGAGAGTTTAAAAAGTAATCAACATCTATTTGTCATAGGCTTTTCTACGGTTGCCCATGAGTGTAACCACTGAACACATGCTCCAGCAGTGGAATGATTCCACTGTATCTGGGTGCAATTTGAGAACAATGAGAAATGTCATCCCATTAAGCTTTTCTTCCTTTTTTTTCCTGACAGTCTCAATAAGAGACTGAGGGTATATCTTGACTTGATAGGCCTCAGTTGTAATGTCAGAATTATTGTCATACAAGATACAGGGTAAAATAGATTGTGCAAACCCTTGGATTAGGACCTCAGCAGCATGTGTATTAGCTAATGTAGAGTTTCTGCATTATTCCTCTTTCTGTGTCAGGGCTCATCCTTATCACAGCCATTTTGTATGAAATTTTCTGTTTGTATGTGCTTACTCCTAGGGTAGTCACAATGCAGGTGACAGCAGCAGTGCATTTCATCCTACTTTAGCCTATTCATCCCAATTTACAGTCAGATCACAGACTTTTTCAAACATTGACTGACCTCTGGTCCCTTCTTCCTCGTGCTGATTCTATAAACAAAAAAAGACTGATAAGACATCTGTCCATTCAGAAGGAAGGAGTTAGGCCCTGCTCAGGGCTTTCAGATTAACTTCCAGGAATAGCTTCTCCTAAAAGTGAATACAGGTCCAGTAATGTAGCTGTGACTTGCTTACAATCAAAGATAACTTGAAATTTACAATAACTTTGTAGTTTCTTACAAAGTATTGAAGAAAGCTGGTATAGAAAACCTATTACTCTGATTTTATATCTTCTCTCTTTACTTACTACCTTCTGAACCATAAACTAATTCAGGTTAGAAGGGACCTACAAGATGTCATCACTCCCAACTTCTACAGAAGCACACTTTGCTAAGTTTTCTGTAATTTGCATGTCAAACAATTGAAAAAAAGTGTGTCAGTCTGGATGGCAGTTCTGAACAATCACACTTTGGATCTGTTTTTCCTACTGTTGTCTACAATTTTAAACCTTTATTGAAATAGAAAAGGTAAGAAAATCATTACAATGCCCTGCATACCTTTTTATTTTTCCCAGACAAAATACAATTAATTTCAAATAACTCAAAATTTATAAGGATCTTTTTCATCATCTCTAATTTAAGGTCTTTAATTAGTAAGTTTGTTAATAAAAATTAGCTGCCATTATTCACTAGTCATATGACACAAGCTATGTGCTTCGTAGTTTTTCAAAGGATATTTGACTTATATATATATATAATGTAACTGGAAATTACTTAGACACTGGCTTATCATCAGCTTTGGAAATTTAGAATAGCTAGTTTTAGTATACAATTCATAAATTTTTGCTTGGAAAGAAACCAGCAACAGAAAGTTCAGTCCACAAATATTTTCAAGGCATTTGTTTACAAGACAGTATGAAAGTTAAGTATGATATGTTGGCCAATATTGTTTCTCCTCAAAAACCATACTGAAAAAGGAATGTTTAGTAGAGCCACCTACAACTGAATGTGAAGAAGCCAAGTAAACAATGGCACAATATAGGCACAACTGAAGACACTCCATTAGTAATTAGAGCTCTCACATGAGCAGCCTTAACTTCTTTCCTTTTCCAGCAGAACTAGTTCTTGCTCAAATGTATTTTTGAAAAAATAATTAAGCCCTTTTCCTTGATATAAGAATTTAAGAACTCTGCATCTTCCCCAATAGTCAAGTTTTTTTACAGCTGAGCACTGCAACTCTGAAGCTCCAGTAGGCCATAGATGGCTTGCTCACTGAATGAAAAAAATATTTTCAGTATTTAATGCAGCGGGTTTCATTTGCTGATTTCATCACTGAAGTCCAACATAGGCCAACAAATCAAAGAGGTCTTTTTGCAGTATGAAGCACAAAGCTGTCTGGGGTTTGAATTTCTAGGTGTCAGTGTAACATATATGCACTGGATTGTGAGGTTCAGCTCTCAGACTGTATTAAGACTGCTACTAAGGGGTACCTCTCAGTGAGGTGGAAACCTAGGTATCAATGGAACTAGCTATTTTTAAGCTATTAGCTAAATTAATGTATGAAACTGAACAGCTATCTCTCAAAAATAGCTTTGTCTGGCCACTTGTCTACTTGAGTGCCAGACTGGAAACCTCTTGGATTCTTGAGCAAAGGCCTGATTCTCTGAAGTTTGCCAATTTATTTAATCTCCACCCAAAAGCAGCAAAAGCAATTTCAGCAAACAAAGGGGGAAAAAATCAGGCTTTCACAGGCTGCCGAGAGTTAGAAAAGCTGCTTTAAATCTTTAACATGCAGCTACTATGCACATCTTGGATGAAGATTTATTGCTGGAAATCCTGCTCTTTTACCTCTAGTTAATAGCCCATTCTCTTTATTTAGAACCATGAAGGCACATTTGGGTTTTGGTATAGAAAAAGTCTTTCCAATTTTTTGAGTTCATAACTTGCAAAATTATCCCTGTTCCTCCATGTACTGCCCTGAGTGAGATAAGTCTGAGGTATTTTGAATGATCTTTCTCTTCCTTTGCGTTCAGACTACCGTAACTAGAAGATCTCTGATTGTGGAACTTTTACAGCTGAAAACTAAAGCAAAATGCAATTTAACTCCCACTTGTTCAGCTCCTGGGGCAACAACATATAAAAATGCCTAAAATAAAATACACAAGTGCTTCAGGAAAAAGGAATGTAAATGCAGCCTGACACCCCAAGCTCTAAAAAATACGCTACAGACACATGGGAATTGTTTGTTTCCTTCTCTTCTTCTGACCTTAAGATCCTTGCACTCTTGGCTGTGCTGATGTTCAACTTGAAGTGTAATATGAGTATAAATGAAGCATCTGCCAGTGCAGACTACCCTTTTACGTTGCTAGGTGAAGCTGTCTCATGTGAGATGTGGCTTTAAAGCCATTTGGACTCAGACTGGAGTGGTTAACACAGGAGGAGATATCTCTCCAGCTGCATGGATCCTTCTGTCAGGAAGCTGTCATACAAACAGCATTTTCCACTGCCTTCCCCATAAAACAACAATCAAGTTATAGATAGGTCTGCAATGCTTGTGCTTCTGTCCAGGGTGTACCCTGAGCTACTGCCAAACCTTCATGGTTTTGTGTGTACAGTCTCCATCTCCAGCGCAGTCACTGGAGGCTTTCTAAATATGTGCCTCATGTGCATGGAATGTGCTTGTGTGATTATGGATAGCAGTGTCTGGGTAAGAGCAAGTAAATGAAAGTGGAGAGTTTTTTAAGGATGTATGGCTTCCTCCATCACTGGACTTTGTGAGTGATCATTTGTTTGGACAATCCCATCACGAAAAATGAAACCAGAATAGTCTAAATCACTGCTGGGGGTTGTCTGAAATAACCAGAATAACCTGCTTGGCTTTGCTGTGACACATGCTGGAAGAGTTCCTCAGGCTGCTACAGCTGACAGGCAATTAGGAAATTGTTCCTTGCCATTTCACAAGCTGTCAGTTAATGACTCCCAGCTGAAGCACAGACACCACCGAGGGGAGTGCTAACCCCATTTTACCGGAGACCACTGAAGGAGTAGAGCTGGAAACAGGGACTCGCTTGGAGATATGCAGGAAAACAGTAATGTCACTGTTAAAAACAGTGGCTCCTGGCCCTGACACCTAAAATGGATCAGGCTTGTGTCCACCGCCAGCAGCAGCTTGCAGGGGGACAGGTTGGGGGAGAAGCATGGATGAAGTTAGTTCAGCTGGGAGCCATTAGTGTACAGCTGAGAGGCAACAAGGAGCAGCTTCCTAAATTGCTTCCCAGCAATACCTCTAGGAGAATTTCCTTTTCAAGGCAGAGTCAAGATGACAGCATAAGACTAAGACTGAACTTGCCTTATGCTAGAATCAAACAAGCAGGTTGGAAGTGCTCATGTGTTTGGGAATAAGTGAGAAGGGGTTTATGGACCTGTTTTCTATCATCTCTCAGCTGTTTGATCCTGGCTCCCAGCTAAGACCTCATAACTGACTGTGAGGATGCATGCATTCCCTTTGAAAGCAAAAATCAAACAGGTGAAGACTAAATTGCATGACTTTCAGTGATTTAAACTTGCATCTTTAACTTTGCTCTGAAACAGAGCAGAATAGATTTCTCAGAAACCAATAATGTAAACCTAAGGAGTAACCTGTTATATGTTAATCTCAAAAATGGCACAAAAGTTCCCTCCAGCTGCACTCTACAGTAAAAATGCTGAAGTCCAGTTTCAGAGCTGGAGCATTTATATTTTTATTCTCCAGATTCTCCTCTGCACTCCATCCCTGAAGATTTTTTTTTTTTTTTGTGTGGCAAAAATGGTGAACTAATAGAATGAGCTTGGTGATTTATTGATGTGGTCAGACAGAACAGACTGCCAGATGCCTTTTCTCCAAGACTACTTCTAGGGATTCTTGGTGTAGGTGGTTTTATTTCTATTTTATTTCTTTATTCTGTGTTGTAGTACTCATCTGTCAGCTCTACCTTTTCTAATTTGCTTCATAAGAATAGAAGGCACTTAACAACAGCCTTGTGTAGCCCATCCCTAATGGCAAAAGCTGTTATAGTGACAACAGATTGGCTTTTGAAAGCTGGGCAGAAATCACTCAGCTGGCTTTTCAGAATATTTAATTTTTCTGAATGATATCTGACATGCTTGGTACTGTTTTAGAGCCTTTTAGCTTTTTCTTTTAAGTACACTGTAAATCAGACATTTTGAGTTTTAGTCATGCAAAATATTTGTGAATTTGAGTGAGAATTTTTAGGCTCCATATTGATTGGTCTTCTTGACAGATACATATTTACGACAATTTTAATACATCATGCTCTCTTCTATTTTCAACCATATTAGAAAACTATTTCTCCTATCAGAATGAGTACTTTGTTCAAACATCACCAAATTATAACACCAAAAAGTTCATGTTTAGTTTACAGAAGATTTTAGGACAATGAATCTGTCACAGAACATTTCAATTATAGCCCAGGTATACTTTCAAGGAAACTGTAATATAACATATTTGTGTTTCTTTCTTTTATGATAGAAGCTGCATGCATAGAACACTGCAGACATGTATCAAGAGTGCATATTAAAATTTAATTAATTGCCTAACCCAGTCAACAAAAGGATTTTAGCCCTGTTTCTGATTTCTGTAATGACAGTACAACAGTATGAATACAAGGTGTTATCTGCTTACTAGCAAATTTAAGGCATGTCATGTGAATCCTAGCACTGAATTAACATGAATCCTAACACACTAAACTTTCTTCAAACATAATTATTTTCCCCAAGGATTTCTTTTTTCTGAAGTGCTATGTGAATTACTAAAAAAATTTATACAGTAAAACTTATTCCAAACTGGCCTTTGATCTGAAGTGTCAGCTTCAAGACATAAGGTCTATTATAAGCAAGTAAATTTTCCCTATTCTTGTTATGAAAAAAGACAACTCAGCTGTAATTTTTTGCTCTACTATGATTTCTTAGGAGCTAGGTGCACTATTCTATTTATCTACACTTCCCATATGAGCCTAAATTATTTTTTGTTTTAAAATGCATTATACCAAGCTTAATAGCTTTTCAGTTTACTTAGCATTTTACACTCTCTTAATGTTTCTATCAGTATTTCTTGAGACATGTTCTGTTAGAGCAAATTACTCATCTTCCTAGTATATTGAAAGGTTTCCTACTGGTTGTTTCTAAAGAACTCTTCCTTCAATCAGACTCATATATGGTATTAAATGGTTTAGTTTAAATTAGGAAGGTAGTTATGCTTAGCAGCTGCTATAAGCAGTATAAACATTAACTAAAAGTACCATTCATTCTTGGTGCCTTGATTATAGTCTCATACATAAAATTATGCCATAGTTTTATAAGTATTAATTTAATTTTACCAAATACTACATCTGTAGAAATACACAGTTTCAGTGTGAATGAATGGATATTTGTTGGGAATTTTTCCACGCTCAAATGAAAAGTACTAAATCCAAGTACTAAAAACAATAAATCCAAACTTAGAAATTTAAGGCACGGCTTACAAATAGTTTTAATCAAAAAGGACATTTTAAAGTGTTAAATAATTTTTAACTATTTTGGAATGAAATCTTCTTGGCTTTGAGTCTCAAAATTGTCAATATAAACAATGATAAAGGAAGAGGCAGATTCCTTACACAGGCAGATGAGATAGCTCCTGAATAGGGGCTCATGAAAAAGACTGAAGGTCAATTTCTCCCTTCCTCTTTTAGATTGTGAATCTCAGCTCAGGACATTCAAGCTGCAAAGCTTTATCGTGATAAATTAATGGTATTTGAGTTCTTATTTTTATTTATTATTTTAATATTTAAATAAAATTTTAATACTGAAGAAACCTTGTTTCACGAGTCTCTTTATGAACATTTGTGCAAATGTGTCAGTCTTCAAAGATAAACAGTAAAAATTGAGTTCAGAGTTTTTCTTTCTCATTCACATGCAATGACAAATTCAGAAGAAAGAATAAACTTCTTTGTCTGTATCTCGAGTGTTTTTAGGTCGTAAGAAATCAGCTCATAACCTCTGGCTTCCATTTTGTGAAAACAAATAACAGGATTGGAAATAACCTCAGAGTGATATGAATCTTCCAAGGTAGAATATCAATAGCAGTATTCAATCGATATTTCAATTATCACCAGAATTTTCTCCGTATTTCTAAGCCATTTTTCAATCAAGTATTGTGAAAATAAATAAAGTAGCTCAGGGATTATGGAATATTGTGGGAGGTAGGTGGAAATGAACACTCCAGTCCTGCAGCTTTGCTGTGTGAAATCACGCACACATCCATCACCACTTTAATCAGTGCCCAAATCAAAGTGCAAGCCTGAGCAGTGCAAGCCCTGGCTCTGGGTTGTAACCCAGTGATGCCAAACAAGGTACCAGCCAGCACCTCTGGATGGCCTGGGCTGTCTTTGGTGAGCCAGAACAACACTGAGCCATATCAAAGCCAGGTTGGAAAGTGGAGGCTAAAAGCTGAAAGAAAAGAAACTGAAATAAAGAATGTTTAGTTGTTTTCAGCAGTTTGTTTCTGACTCTTTAGCACTTCATGAGATGAACTGCTTGAACACAATTGCAGAGGGCCACCAGAAACACTGAAGCCAGGCTCAGGGTCTAACCTAAAATGTCACCTCGATTAACCATGAAGTTATTAGTCAGGTATTGGCACATGCAGGGACCATATTTCTTGCAGGCTAAGCTTTAGTAATTCTGAAGAGGGACATAAGAAACCTGTGCAAAGTCAGGATTAGATCATAGTGTCATTCTTACTTGCTGCACCAAGGGCAGAAATTTTACATTGATGAAAGGGCAGGACAACATGATTCTGTCTGAGGAAATGGCAAAAAAGATCACCAGTTAAACACTTTCCAAATTTCCTCAAATGTTGATTAAACAAGGAAATGAAGGTCTTATCTTCAAACCTATACCCAACCAAGGCATAAACCAAAAAGTATGAAAAAAACACAGCCCTGTATAATATAGCATTGTTAAACTCCACAGAAGGAAAGGGTTTGTCTTTTTGAGTATTGTCTAGGTACTAGGCAGCAATGGGGACATGGAAATGTATTTTATTTAGTAGTACTGATAAATGAAACCAAATGCAGCTTCTTACCACAGTCACTGGGATGAGTCATTCTGAAACACAATATTCTTAACAACTTCAAGTCAAACCTTAAGCAATCCAACAATGCTATAAAACAATGGCCTGTTTATATCCTCATTCAGTCATTCTGTTCTGACTTACTCATGGGTAGCATGGTACATGAAACTTGGATAGAATCCTATGAAAACATTATATTTTTACTAAAATAGTAAAATAATAGGAAATAGAAGAATGTATAGATTTGTAAGGTCCTCTTTGTGAGTACCATGATTCTCTCAGATGGTTCTATGCTAGCATCTATTAGCTGTGAAGACTGAAATACAGTTACTGGAGTCAAGTGCTTGTGTTTGAATATGTTGAAGGGAGAATATAATTGTGCACTAAAGTCATGCACAATAGCCAGCATGTTACATAATCCTCTTCTCCACTTTTATTCTTTAAAAAAGTAATTATAAAATATAATAGGACAATGTGGAAATATTTTTCCCCTAATAAATTGGGCATAACATGATTCTCTCAAATGAAAACAAGATGATTCCACAAAAAGTAGAGGCCATTTGTTGCTCATAGATTTTTTCCAAATTAATCTGTTCCACATCCTCTATAGTTCTGAGTTTTTCCATTTACAACACTACTGATCACATCAGATGGACTATTCCTTCAAGAGTAATGCTGAAATTTTGCCAAAATTGTGTTCATATTCTTATGAAGGTGACAAGATTTGATTAGTGTTTATTCAGACACAGTCTGTTCATCAAGTTCCAATCCATTAGTGATACTGGTTCTTCAAGGAATAACAAGTCTTCCTGAGATTATATACCTTCCTTTCTGGAAGGATTATATCCCTTCTAATTTCTTATAGTCCATAACAAGCTGTTAGGCAAACAAAAACACCACAGCAAAATAGTCTGTCTCATTGGATAAAGGATTTACATCTTCATAATGTAACCATCATATAGCTCTTTAAAAGTAGAAACCAATACAGCTTTTTCAGTCTTTTACTTGCCAATTTTAAAAGCAATTAAGAGAGTGATAAATCTACAGTTTCCAAGGATTTTGTTGATTTTACCTGACAAATATATTTTCTTGGAGTGTAACTACTGTTTATTAATAAAGCACACTAATGATATAATTTAGGAAATAGTAGGTAGCCTTTGGTGTCAAAATCTCAATAACAAAAGGAAGAAGTTTGGGTTTCCTCTATGCACTATTAAATTAAGTACAAGTTATAGTGAAGCAGCACATATTCTTCCAGGATTTGGTCAATTATTAAAGATTTAATTTAAAATGTGGAACCTCTAGATGGCAGAAATTATTTGCAAAAGCTATTTTTATTACCAGAGACAGCAAGGCATTGCAGCTGTTGATGTCGTATCTGACCTTCTCTATGGACATTCTTGGATGGACTTGTACTCATAGTGAAGTATCTGTGGCTTATCTTTTGCTCTTTCTCTAAGAAAATGCATTTGTAACATGCAAAGTCAATAGATTTAAGCAGAAGTTGTATAATAAAATGGAATTATTTTAGAGGGAACTTTTTTAACAAATATACCCTAGCTGAAAAAGAGTACATTATATGCTGCATTTCACTTTAGTTAAATAAACAATAGATCTCTGAAATCTCTCTCTGTACTTACTCTACAGCCTTCTTAGTCTATTTCATTTATTTCCTTTTATGGCACAGCAAAGAGCATCTTTTTTATCCAAAAGAAAAATTAATTTCTGCATGTGCTGGGTTGCACGCATTTACTGCAGTCCATTATCAAATTCACACCCCACACATTGCAGACAATCAATCAATCACCAACTAGCACCAACTCTTCAAGTAGTAGAATCTCAGATACATGTGAGGGATATCTTCTCATCAAGGCACTTGTCTCAACAATGAAAATACATGACATAACAGGGAAAGCAGTGGGAAGGAAAAGACAGATGCTGATAGGGAGCTTTGCCACACACTAGGTCATATTATAATTCTAACTATTCAGTATAAAACAGACAACAGGGATGATTGCTATTATTTTACTGATTAGCCATTCTCTCCTTTTTTCCCCAGAGGGCATCCTGCCCAGCTCTACTTAGTAAATATTGACACCTGTAAACCAAGCTGGCTGATGCCTTTGGCTCTTCAGCTCTCTTTCCATCTGTTGCCCGGGAATTTTAAGTGAAGTATTTTGGGACACTTGCTCTCTTTTCATTGAAAACTGTAAAAAAAAAAAAAAAAAAAATTCACTACCCAAAAGCTAATCCTAGAGCCACATGGCTCTAGAGCAGCCTGTAGTAACTGAAGGGAAAACATAGCATATGTAAAATGCATATCCCACAGGCCTCTTCTGACTACTCTTCTTTAGTTAACAGCATGCCAGGGTAATCTGCTTAGTTACCAAGTGGAGCTTTCTTCCCTTTTCCCCATGAGATCACCCTGACCACGATCAAAGTCCAAACACATTCTCGGCTAACTCTATTGTTCCCAAGAGTGGGATTAATGACTAATTATGTCAGGTCACTCATCCAGATGGCCTCTCAGATGTTCCTTTGTCATTGCCTGACCTTCCATATGCCCCTTTGACCTTGAGGTTTATTTCCATGGCAACATGAAGCCTCAGTTTCCTTGCTGAGATTGCCAAGAAGTGGCCAAAAGGGGGAATATGGGATAATCTACCCACACTTTGTATTCTGCTTCCATCTCATGCCTTGTTAAATCCAATGAATAGATAAAAAATGCTATCTGATCCCAGCTGAGTGATGACCATGGTCATGATTCTATGTTACATGCTATGTTTTTTAAATTAGCAGGCAGCTTTGTACATGGAAACGTGCATTTAATTTGAAGAACATCAATCGCCATAATGTGATCTTTTTATCTCATTAATGTTAAGCAAGGGTAATAGAATGGAATTACAAAATATCACTGTGAAAGGAATACAATTCAGAGAATTATAGATATCCCCCATTAAAGCCCTAGAGATGTTTAGATAAGTCTACTTGTTCAGTTTCATAAATTAAAGATTCTTTTACCTTTCCTGAGATTTAAATTTAGCCTTGGGTGTTGATCTTATTCTAAAGAAGGATTTTAATGTGGTTAATGCAGTGAAGAAATTTTCTAAAACAACCAAATAAGTAAGTAAAAATATAAAAGGCTAGTGGCTGATGAACTCAAATAAAAAGGCTGAATGATCGTTCCATGAGTAGAATCATATTTTCTTCTAGCATTTAAAAATTAATATTCAACAAGATATGAATTTACTACTCTGTATTGTCAAATGTAGCAAAACTGGTTAACCCTCTTACTAGTCGGCCATAAAACAAAATTATAATCTGCTCCTTTATTTTAATCTCCTTAAATATTATTAATTAATTGCTTAAAAACAATTGTATGTGTAAGAGTGAATATCAGGTTTACTGCACACTGTCCTAAAGCAGCAACTCAGTGGAACACTGTCTCTACTTATGCCACATCCCTAATTGTCGTCATTGATTATGTTTTGGTTTTGCTGGTTTTTTCTTAAAGTGCCACTTGTGTGAAATAAATGGGACATGGAATATAGCAGTCAATCTGGAGGGTCACATGAGCCCTATTTCTTCCTAGTTTTGAAGAGTATCAATGCACGCTGTTTTATTAATTGCTTTGCAAATGCATTCCAAAGATATTGATTGATCTTAGTACAAATTATTTTAAGACTCAGAAACATCTACAAAGCTAAACATAAGACAGTGTCCTCAAACTGCTTACTTGCTGTTCAATTCTAGTCTTCTTCAACGGGCACTGTAGGTATGTCAGGGAAAGTTATGTCTATGTATGCATGTCTGCATAAGATTCTATAAAAACTAGACTGAAAAAATAGTATGGCTTTAAAGAAAAATGCAGAGAGGTTCAGAAGCAAAGGTGACATTTTAATGCTTCCAGCTCTGCCCTCTCTCTATATATATATCTGTGTGTTATCAACCAGCCTTCATCCAGGTTATAATTTCAGTTTTATAGTGATATAACTCCGTTGTAGAGTCATGGTGTTTAACTGAAAAAGACAGAGATTATTTACATAAAACAGTACACATGATTCCTCTCTCATGCCCTCACATTCTGTAAGGAGAAGGAGGATGAATCAGTAATGTATCACTAAATTTTTCATTGTTCCATTCAAGAAATCTTTCATATTTTGTCCACTGCACATGACCAGCCCCTGAAGAAGGGAAATAAATAATTTCATAATTTCTCCTAATCGGTGAGCTGGACAAAGGCTGAACAGCTGAACAGAGGCCAATGCATCATCATAGCTTCAAAGACTTTACCATAATATTTCTGTACAGAGGATAAAGTTAACATCGTATTCAATACTTGCAGTTTGATTTTTTAACATATTTAATTCTCCACTTCCCAATCTTTTCAGTCTAACTGTTTTTACCTGGAATTCTAAATGTTTCTAATGAGAAATATGAGAAAATTTCCATGAAGGAAATTTCATTATATGCTACAATTCTCTAACTATCAGTAGCATTTCCTGTTCAAGAAAAAACAACCTTAGTGAAGCATAGATCTATAGTTCATTCAGCAGGCAAGAAGCCATTCTCAAAATTCATAAAACTGTGAATAGTCTTGTACCCTGGGGTAATGTACCACAAATAGAGATTAGAAATGAAAAACTACTTCATTTTTGTATTCACAAATACACAGACCTTCTACAATCACTACAACTTGTTCACTGACATGCTTATGCATAAATAAGGGAGGTAGCACAATGGCAGTATATTGTACAATACGAAGAACAAGTTAAAGTTTTCAGAAAATAAAACAACATTTCTAAAAACTACGAAGAGTACCAATTTGACACACATATTTGCATACATTTCAAGGCATTTTATAAACAAATAAATAAATGCAGACATACATTGTAAAAAGAGTAACATTGAATAATGGGATTATTTTGGAGGTGCTTCATAGTCCTGAAGTTTGAATTGTGAAGGAAAAAACCCCTATGTTTTCCAAAATGGCCTCTAATCATGGGTATGAAAGTTCTTTTGACATCCAAATGAGTTTGGATGTGTGCACATTCTATTGATTTTTCACAAAAGTGACAGGGTGCTGAAAGACCCATAAAAATGATTAGTGAGTAAAACTTTTGTTCGTACAAATGCAGGCTCCATCAAGGACCACTGGAAAGTTTGCAGGATGACTAGCAGGCTCAGAACAAATTACTTAATCAATTCATCTACTGGGGATAATGAGAATAGTTTGATGATTTACCGTAAGCATTAAGCCAATATATAATGGCAAGTTAACATGAACGACATGCCTGAAATATAGCAACTAGTTGTTTAGTATTCAGAATATCAAATTCTTTAGAAGTAACTCTCACACAGAATTGCCTTAGCAAAGAAATTCTAGAGTGATACATAGAGAAATCCATATAGTAGATGTGAGAGACAATTCCATCTTTGTAACGTAATTAGTTACTTACAAAGTAATGGTAGTGGCCAATCATTAGTACTTTGAAAGTGTCTATTTCATCAAAGTTTAATGGCAAGTGTTTTATCATGCTCCAAGAAGTAATTAAGTAGAATTCAGTATGTCTTTTTCAGGTCTGGCAGGATAATCATATGTTTAAGGATAGATCTAGATGTTAATTTTTTTCCACTCAGCTGAGGTAAGTCTTTGAACAAATTGCACATATGTTCAGTGTCTGTTTTCCTGCCTAAGAAATAGAGTTAATAATGATAATTGTTCCTTTTATATAATTTGCTGTGAGATTACATAGCAGTGATTGTAAGGTACAGTAAAAAGTAAAGTTTTATTGTAATTGCAGAATTGTAATTTTCCTATGACATTGTAATATTCCCATGAAGTAAGGACAGTTTGGGGTGTGCAAGGACTGTAGGACTTTGCTTTTCATTATTAAATAACTACATCCCTTACAATTTAACTGGTTTTTGTAGGATAACCCATGCCATGTAGAAAGAAGGAAAGAAAGAAAGAAAGANNNNGAAGGAAGGAAGGAAGGAAGGAAGGAAGGAAGGAAGGAAGGAAGGAAGGAAGGAAGGAAGGAAGGTGTAAATGAAAGGTTTATATATGCAGTTGTACATCAAGAAAACCTTGATGTTATGCTGACCAAAATGGAGGATACTTGTACCACCAGCAAAATAATTTCTGAATGTTGAGTGGAAAAACACTTTCTACAAATTTGCAAAACAACGAAACTTTTGCCTTAGCAAAATACAATGCCAAGAGAAAAAAACAAAACAAAACAAAAAAATAAACCAGAGGAAAGTTGTTTTATCTTAAAAATCTGTATGTGATTTTGGACATTAACTGTGCATCAGAATGACCAAAGCATGCTTATTCCAGACTGTCAATGCATTAAGGCATATTTTCCAGGTATTTGATCAAAGGGATACAGGAGTTTAAGTGAGCTGTTTTGAAGTGTATAGAGTTGGTAAATCTCTGCAATGTTTTTCTGCAGTTAACAACGCTGGAAATCTGTTTGGTATGTTGATATATGTGCAAGGATATTCTGTACACTTTGATGTCCACTAATTACATTAAATTTATTTTTAATGAAGTACTAATAGGAGTAAGAAATACCACTGACTCTCAGAAATAACAATGCTACAGTACTTGTACTTTTGCAGATGTACACCCCTTAAACTATGTATATAGAATAATTTAGATCAGAAAAGACTTAAGCAAGACCTTGCAAGATCAGCGAGTCTAACTGTTAATCCAGAACTGCCATGTCCACCACTAAACCATGTCCCTAAGTTCTACATCTACTCTTCTTTTGGACATTTCCAGGAATGGTGCTTCCTGCACTTCCCTGGGTAGTCTCTTCCACTGCCTGGCCATATCTTTAGTGAAGAATTTTTTTTCATTATTTAATCTAAACCTCTCCTGGTACAGCTCAAAGCCATTTCCTCTCATCCTATTGCTTGCTACTTGGAAGAAAAGACAGAGATCTACCACCACCACACTACATAGTCTTTTTATGTATTTGTGGAATGGTAAGGTCCCCTGGAGTCTCCTTTTCTGGGCTAAAGAACCTCAGCTCCCTAAACTGCTCCTCATACAACTTGTGCTCCTTCATAAGGCCCTTCACTATTGCTATTGCCTTTCTCTGGACAAGCTCCAGCGCCTCAATGTCTTTCTTGCAGGGAGGGGCCCAAAATGAAGGGAGGATTTGAGGTGCAGCCTTACCAGTGCCAAGTATGGAGGGACAATCTCTTCCTTGATTCTGCTGGACATGCTACTTCTTTCACAAGTAGGATGCCTTCGGCCTTCTTGGCCACCTGGGCTCACTGGTGGCTCATGTCAACCAACACACCAGGTACTTTTATTCCAAGCAGATCTCCAGCCACTCTGCCCCAGCCCTGTAGTGCTGCATGAGGTGGGTCCTGCAAGGGCAGGACCTGGCACTTTGACTAGCTGAGCCTCCAACAGTTGACATTGACCCATTGATCCAGCCTGTCCAGATCCCTCTGCAGAGCCTTTCTTGCCTCCAGCTGATCAACACTCCCACCCAGCTTGGTCTCATCTGCACACTGTCTGAGGGAGCACTCAATCTACTCATCACAATCATTCATAAAGATATTAAATAGAATCAGCCCCAGTACTAAGCCCACTTGTGACCAGCTTCCAACTGGATGTAACTCAATTTATTTGGGATCAGCCATCCAGACAGTTTTTTACCCAGTGAGCAGTGCACTCATTTCAACAGCCACTTTTTCTGTAAGATTCCTGTAGGAAACAATGTCAAAGGTTCTACTAAAGTCCAGATAGACAATACCCAAAGCATTTCTCTCATCCACTAAGCAGGTCACCTTGCAATTGAAAGAGATCAGGTCAGTCACGCAAGACCTTTCATAAACCCATGCTGGCTGGGCACAGGTATTTTTGCTGAACTGTTTTGCAATGAGCAAGGGAGAAAAGAAAGACAAAAATGTCAACTCATCACTGCCACACACAGAATACTTGTTTCTCCAACTTTTAGTATGTGTATAGTCAGTTTCCCAAGTATTTTTGAATTTGCATACATAATCTTACAAGCAATAAAGAATAGAACACATTCTATACTAACAGCTATTTATTCTTCCCCTTTTCCTACCCACAACACACGCAAAAATATTTTTATAGAAGTATTTTTAACATTGTATACCTATAACTAATTATGTGGACAATATAACAACAATGCAATATTATCTTCATCACCTTAAACTCAAGGTTCTGATCCAAAAAGATACCGTAGAGTATAGGAAAATATACCGATTCACTTGGAGACACGAAAAAACATCAGGAGGACCTATGCTGTAAACTGGGACTGAGAAGAACAATAATCCAGATCCTGTAGTACTGAAATCATGTTTTTATTCAGAATGAAAGAAAACAGAATGTATTTTGACAACAATAGCACACAGAGTACTCATCTGGGATGTGGGAGACCTCATTCCTGTGAGCTGCATCACTGGCAAGCTAGAAATTCCTGAGTAAAGGCTCAAACCAGAGCTACAGGAAAGGCAATACAATAAAAGATTGTCTTAATAACTCAAAGGATTCACAAGATGGTCAATTACATAAGAAAGGTATTTGGGTTTGTTGCCAAACCCCATTTGGATTTGTTGCTAAAACAAACAAACAAACAAACAAAGTCCAATCCCAGTTGCTCATACAAATCCCTTAGCCAGAAGCCAGGTTAGAAGTTAACCTTCTCTTTTTAAAGGAATTTCCTTTACTCTGAGGATCCTGTAGAGAAGGAGCCAAGAAACAGAAGTGCTTCTCCTCAGGTAGTATGTCAGGGAAAATTGGATACTGGTGTTGAAGATATTCCTCTAAACCTGCCTGTTTGAACTATGCTGTTTAGTAACGAAGGGTCTCAAAGCAGCAGAATTACCATACTGCCTGATCATCAAAGCAGCAGACTTACCATACTGCCAGATCATCAATCTGCCTTGTCTTCAGAGAAGCTTGTGCTGCTTTCATGTGGGAAGAAAAGGGTGCTAGAAACGTTGACTCTGTCCTGTCCCCTTTACAGGAAGCAAATTTATCAACCACACAAGTAAGGTACCAACATGTGCAAATGAAACACACATTCTTGTTCGGACTCAGCATTACTGATTCTCAGTGCCAACAGTTAGCTTTCCTAAATATAAATCGATCCTTTATGTGAATGAAACACTGAAATTGTCTCATCAAAACACCAGGATAACACCAGTCATAAAACTAGGCCAAGGGATAGGCCTGATTAAAGCATAGGTATTTTATGCCTACCCTACAGACTGAATTCCTCACTTCATTTGGTTCTATCTCAATCTCAGTTTTCATTTCAAAAGAAATTTCATCTTTTCACTCCCCGCAGTTTTTAAGGAAGGGTTGAAATTTGAGCCATCAATAACCAACTCAAGGATGACTCTCTGGGTTTTGAAGCAATCCTAGAAAGAAATTATATGAGAAGCAAGCTATGTCCTGCAGCTCAGTAGGAATTTACTCTCAAGACTGTTTTCTTCTGTAGCCCATTGCAGTGAGGAATGACATGGTGTCAGGTGGAACAAAGAAAGCTCTGAACATTCTCATCCAAGGTGTTGAGATGAACATCAATTTTTTTTTCCCATCAGAAGAGGAACTTCTACAATTTCCCAGGGTACAATGGCTATTTCTGCTCTTAGAAGGAAGAATATATGCCAATCTTGAGACACACATTTACTGTCACTCTTGATACACACCAAGGCCATGATGCTAGAGTGGAGTTATGGATTTGAAACGTATATGCTTGTAACTACTCTTTTATCTATGTCTGAAGCATAATACTTTGTTCTTCACTGTTACTGTGTAACTAAGTGCATAAACCAGTCAGAAGGTTTCAATGCAATTTCTCTTTTATCTTAGTGGCATTGCTGAAATGGCCTAGCAGTATATTGCTAGTCTTCTCAGCCTCTCATATATTACTCTCAGCCTGGCCCATAGTTAAGAAATTGTCAAGGTTTTATTTTCTCTCTGCCTCTCTCTGCCATTACAGTTAGTCATTCTTCTCTCTCCCAGCTCAGACTCACCAACCACCACTGCAAGGCATGAAATAGGGAGCAGTAGGGACCCTCACTAGAGAAGCCAGGGTTCTAGAAAGAAGTATCTCTAGCAGTTTTTCCTAGCAGTATTAACTTACAGCTTCACAAGGGGAGCTAATAGCTTTATGGAACTTTGATAAGATGTAGGCTTTTCTTTAACGGCTCATTTTAAGCATTTGATAAACCTGTGGATGAGTTACGGAGGCTTAAGAATTAAATGGGATTTCACTGTTTAGTAAAGAAGCATTTTTCTCTACTGAAGACATAATGATTAACTCCACTTTATGGCTTTGTTTCATATTGTAGTTTGTGACATAACTGTTTGGGTCTACAGTTGGCAATGATTTATATGTTGTTATTAAAAATGCTCTTGATCTGCTCTTGACAAAGCTTATCTCGGGAGCTAAAATCTTCATTTTCACTGTTATTATTCAAAGAGAACTTGTTTGTGAAGACTGGAAGAAAGAATTTTCTAGAGGGGAAAAAAGGTTAATATTCCTTTTAAGATGCTAGAATATGTTTCAAGCTGCATAAAGTGAACAGCATTGCCAAATATCAAAATTCTTAGTCTGTAATAACCTGTGGAAAACTCAGAATATGTGAAGTAAATTATTTTATCAGGCGTAGCAATTAGAATCAATGAGAGGAAACACAAGCACACACTCGCACACACAAACACAAGTAATTTAAAAGAAATATGTTTATTTCCCCCTCCAAAAAAAAAAAAATATGTATTTCAAAGGAGTTTGAAACCCTAAGTATAGGCTACAGGATAGAGAGGGATAAGCTCAACTACCAGCTAGATGTAAGCACCTTCCAATACTGCAGGTGATAGAAGTGTGTCTATCTTTTTCGACCTAAGGAGTAATTAATGTGAAAATGACAGCTCATTCTCTCTCTCAACAGTGTTTGGAAATTATGGCCATACTTTAACTTTTTTGCTACCCTCAGCTTCAAACTGAGGTCCAAAATTGTAAAGTAAGATTTTGGATGTACTTGATTAGAGATATCTAATTTTTAATTCCTCCACACAAGCTTTAAAATAGTGACTGCAGATATTTTTTGAAGTCCTAACATGTATCTTTGAAGAAAGGGATTAGAAGTTGTCTGTAGAGTTGTTGGCTGCTGTGAAAACATTCACTTTCAGACATCAACTTTGGAATTCTGTAATGGATGAGAAGAGAAAGAATTGAAATAGATTGCATGTGGTTCAAAACGCTTGTTGTCAGAGAGACTTGTTTCATCACCTGGCACCTATTGGGTGCTCTGTCTGTAAAATAATAATAATAGTAGTAATAATAACAATGATGATGATGATTATAATAATGACACAGAGGGAAGTAAAATAGGCAGACACTCTCCTTTAATCTGCATGCACACACAGAGAACCAGCCCAGGCTGATGCTGCAGGTAACTGGTCTGAGCAAGAGAAGGCAGAAACAACCGACAAGCGCCCATCAAACCGCTGCGCTGCTCCACCGGTGCTCAGGTTTCCCACTGTACAGTGTGTGTGCATTGATTGACAGTGCTTCCCCCCGCGACAAGCACGGCCCCGAGGGCAGCAGCCTGGCAGCTTGTTTGGTCAGCTGTGGCTGGCTGCTGGCAGCCCGGGCAGGGAGCCTGGGCCAGGGTGAGCCCCTCGTGGGCGGCCACGACTGGGGTGCCCCCAGCCCCTGAACCCTGCCAGAGCCTCCAACACCCCGCAAAAACATCTCACTGCCGTCATTTCAGCCTCATCTCAGAAGGCACAAGAGGCAGAGGAGAGAGTGAGGGCAACAGCAAAGCCTTGGATATTGGAATTTGCAGCTAAAATGCCTGTCTGGACAAAGATGAAGTTTAGAACTCTGTCCCTGCCTATTTCTTTGCATACTTGTTCAATAGTTGTGCTTACCTGGCTTACACCTGCTGTATATCAGGGATATATTAAACCTGTTGGCATTTTGCACTATAAAATGGAAAGAAGAGAACAAACTAGAAACTCAGTAGAAACGCTTGTGGGCTTAAAATTGTTTTTCTGAATTTTCCATTTAACTGTGAATGCCAAATTCAGAAAACAAGCTAGTTTCAAGACCTACAGTGATCTTGCTTTTAAATTATGCTTATCTGCTCTTTACAGAAATCTTAAAGGTACAGCTGGTGTGCTAAAACCTTAGGTAATGGAACTTCAAAAAACAGATGCTTTATTCTAGTGTCATGGAAGATAAATGAAATAAATATAGACTCTTCAAAAGGTGTAAGAGTTCTGTTTTTGCAACACCTTATGTATTATTTCTAAATTTAATACACAATTTTCAGATTTAAGTATTTGTACAGTGCTGTCTGCAGCTTAGGCACCCTGAAGCAATTCCTTCAGCAGCAGGACACAGCTTTGCAACCCTCTCTTGCCCCTCAAGGAGCTGCATCCTTCCCCAGTCTCCACTCTAGTTATTTCCCAGCTCTCCTGAAAATATTGCTGCTCTAAATTGCCCATGAAATACTCCTTCTCCTGCTTCCATCTCAGAGGTAGGGATAAAACTGGTCTGAAAATTTTGGAAGAATGCAAAATACCTGGGCCCCTTTTAAGCACGATTGGATTCTAGCTAATGCAGGGAAAGGTTTGCTTTCTGAAATAATGCAGCATCACTCAAACTACTTTTAAGCCTTTTACTGTATAAATAACCTTTTGCACTTCAAGGGTCATTAGATCACGATAGTTTGTAATGCAATTATAGTCAGCACTCTGGTCTTATGGGCTGCCTGGTAATTTGCTTGTTAATATATTAGCACAAAGCATTGATCAAGTAGCTAATCCAATCACACGCTTTTTATTGATCTCTTATTGACCATCCTGCCAGTGATCACTTTTCACTCAGGCCCGGTCAATAGCAAATGCCAAATAGGCTCTCCCACACCTAATGAGCTTATGAAATAAACCAAACATTTTCCTTTGCCCTCAAGGCTAGGATCAATTGAGAGCTTTTAGAGCAGATTTCAGATGATTTTTTCATCAGCTTTTCCCCTTTCTTTCTGTGAGCATTCAGGTTTGCATTAAGACCTCTATCTGAGACTTTCATTCTAATTTGAGGACATCTGAAAAGCAGCTGCCATGTCTGAAATGCTCGAACAGCTGTAAACAATAAATCACGCGGGTGAGGAATTCTGGGCTGCACGTTGGCATGTGGTCTGTCAAGCCAAAAAAATAGAGACATACAAAAGATCAAGAGGTTAGGGGTACCTAAAGTCTACAAAAAATGTGCTTATCCCATATTTCATCCCAGAGAGTTGTACTTTGGTGGAAGGTCTACCCAGCATTCTTTAACAGGAGCATCATGCCTTCATACATCGGGGTGGGGGGAGGCTTGGGGGTGCTGCAATGAATTAGAAGTGAGCCTTTTCATGCTGCTGCTATTGCATTAGGCGATTCCAGTATCAACTAATGGAATTTCACACTACAAACACAGATTCTTGCTGATGAAAAGCACACCCAAATTATGCAGGAAGAAACAGTATTTCAGTTACATGCATAAGTGCCAAATACTAGTTCTTTAACTTATAACAGTTCCCAATTTCTTACCATGCAGTACACAAATGTGACTGTAATGGATTTACAGTTACTCAGGAAGGAAAAGAGTGAGAGAAGGGAGGAGAGAGATTTTTTTTGAAGAGGTAACTTTGACTTATCGCAAGAATACTATAACTTTTATCAGATGTCTTTTCAGCCAAAACAGCTTATTAAGTCTCTGAGGAAAGTTCTTTGGAAAGAATATTTTCCATTTACTCAGAGGTCTTATAGCAAAACAATAGTGCTGTAATAGTAGATTCTATTAGATCATAAAAAAGGAATGCAAGATCCTTAGATCTTAAATATCCTTACTTCAACTATTACTATTAGCACTGTTTTATATAGCTAGGTTGCATTTTCACTTTAATCACTTTTATTCCATGATCTTGTTTTCATTATTTGGCTTAATATTTTTCTCATTACTGTACCAGATTTAAATTACAGAGAGGCACAATCTGAATATAAACCAGGTACAGATTTAAAATATTTAAAAGCATTTGTAACATGTAAGCATGCAATTTAAAACCATTACCAAAATCTGATTACTTGCCTGGGGGAAAAAACAGGTCAGCTGGAAACATTGGTGATATCTTTTCAGAATTTTTCCTTTAAATTACTCATAATTATGCATTGCAAAAATACTTCTTCAGCAGACCTTTGTGATGTCAAATGAAAAGGACTGCATCTTGTGACTCTGTATTTTGCAAGTTTCTACTATTTTTTCCTGTGCAATCTGCTTAATAACCAGCTGTACAAACCTCTACTGATGAGGCTGGACCTTAGGTAAGAGCATTTTCCTTTACGTAACGAGACCTTGCTCTTGCTGTTAGTAGGTCTTATGTGGCCAGTCTCCCCTGACAAATACTTTACCTCTGAGGTTTGCTTCTATTTTTCACCCTCTTCTTGTGTCACAGTCTAAACTTATTCTCTGGCTTTCTTTTGGAGTGGCACAGGTAATTCCGCCAGGATCAAGCTGCGCATGGTTCCTGGGATGATTCAACCCTGACATCATTCCTGAGAAGACTGTAAGAAAACAAATGAATGTAGGCAGCATCCACCTTCAGCATGGACAGGTTTTACCTACTCAGACATGTACCTGCAACTTTATGCTGCAAAAACCCCCAGTGGTCTGGTCTTTTTTAAGGTATTTTTGTTGGAGAAACCACATCTCCAGAATAACCATGGGAGGACTACAGCAGGCCTAGGAGACAGAGTAGGCCATGTGCTTAGGATGTTATCCACTCTGCTCAAGAAAAGAGTAGCTGAGCACAGTAGAGAGTGGCTTTACACCTCTTGGTTTGGATGCAAGGGACTCCTCCCTCAGAGCAATGTCCTTGACTGCAAAGGCAGTGCTACCCAAATGACTTGCATCTTTCTTATGCAACCTTAAACCATGAAGGCAAATTTATTTAGAGCAGTGTAAATGTTTTTTGAACTCAGCCCAGATGTGTAAGGACTATTTGGATTGATTGAGTCAAGTCAGTAGCCTGCAAAATTCAGGATTTATGTCTCTATGACAAAGTTCCTGAAAGTACCACATTTGTGAATGAACAGTAATCTAGTCTTGCAGGTCTTCTTTCAGCTAAATCTCTTCAGGATCAGCTGTCTGCATTAGTGATTTTGTTTATATAAATACTGTGGTTCTGCAAGTAGCTAAAGGTAGCTGTCAAAGTCAGACAGGTATGACATAAAATGTGAACACACATCTTATTAACATACTCAGATGAATCCAGAGGAGGGCATCAAAGCTGGTGAGAGAGCTGGAAGATGTGTATGAAAAGCAGCTGAGTACTTCAGGCTTGTCTGGTTTGGAGAAAAGGAGGCTGAGGCACCACCCCTTTGCACTCTACAGCTTCCCGAGGAGAGGAAGTGGAGAGAGAGGTGATGAGTTCTTTTTCCTGGAACTCAGTGGTAGGATGTCTAGGAATAATTTAAAGATTTTCCAGGGAAGGTTTAGATTGGACACTAGGGAGCATTTTTTACCAGGAGGGTAGTAAAACACTGGAACAAGTTCCCTAGAGAGGTGGTCAATGTCCCAAACTTGTCAGTCTTTAAGAAGCATTTGGACAACGAGCTTTAAAAACATGCTTTGTCTTGTTCAGTCCTAAATTACTCAGACAGTTGGACTGCATGATTGCTGTAGGTCCCTTCCAACTGAAATATTCTATTCTATTCTATTCTATTCTATTCTATTCTATTCTATTCTATTCTATTCTATTCTATTCTATTCTCCGTTCCCCTTAAAATTTAATTGAAAAAATGGTCTCTGATGGACAGTTGGACTACTCAGCTTGGTTTGCATTTAAATGTTATTTCAACTTTTTTTTTTTTTGAAAATGCAAACTTTTACTTATTTTCTTTTTTAAATCTGATAGACACATCTCAAAGAAAGAAGGCAGTGGCCAAATGCTCTGTGATATCATCTTCTTGCATTTTTGTACTCTCAAGTCTGTAAATATTTAGGTTTTCAGAGGTACATATTTATTCTTTAGATAACTCTACTGGTGTAATCAGGCCTTTTGCCCTGCAAAAAAGATTCCATTCCCCTTTAAATTATATTATTTATTGCTTAAAATGCAGAACATTGTCTACATAGCAGGGGCTGTCATGGTTTAGGAATGGTATTCTGCAAGGTAGCACTCTCACTAAAACCATGTCACTGCTCACTTCCTCCTGCTCCCATCTGGAAGCACAAAAGGCAAAGATCACAGGCTGAGATAAGAACAATTTAGTGGAAATGGCAATGAGTTAAGAAAGCGACAATTAACAGCAACAGAATTAATAACAAAAGGTGTAGGACAAAGAAAATATTCACACGGAAAGCAACAGTAAAACAATACCCTCTCCCGGGCCACATTTTCTCGACCTGGAGGAACCCCTTCTCCTTGGAAGAGAGAAAGACGCCCTTTCCTTGCTGCCAGGAATGAGGTGAGCTAGTATAGAATAACACTGGAGCTTTAGCCATGCCCCCTCTGTAAACAGTGAACCCTGTCCTGGACGAAACCAGGGCAGAGGAAAGTGGGAGGAATTTAATGGTCTGGGGAGAGAGAGGTTCTAAGCCTTATTCCGTGTCTTTCTCAAAATCTATAAATAAAGACTTCTTTCTTTCTTTTCCCCCCAGAACTTTCATCTTTGACCACTAGAGTATTTTGATCAACAATTAATCAATTCCTTACACTTTTTATAAAGCACGTTTTCCTGCTTTACAGCTCCCTGAAACAATGATTAAAAAGTGGGAAGTGACCATTAATATTTTCCACTTTGAGCTGAAGCTCTTGTAGACATCTGGCCAAAATACTGTGAATCAATTATAAGTGTATTTATGGCAACAGTAGCACTCTATCTTTTTGTCTTAACTCAGACAGTCATGTTCTGAAGAGGTATTGGAACAAGTCATATGAAATCATTGCTAAGGCACTGGGAAAGAGAAGCTTAATTGTTCTTTTTTTCCTTTTTCAAATTATGTTTTATAACTCCATATTTGTAATTACAGCTTTGTTTTGACTGCGTTTTATGCTCTCTTGAGCATTTCTGTGCCTCTTGGGGAAAGAAATTTTTAGATGCATACTTTTCATACTGCATCTCTTTATAGAAATTATAAAGGCATGTATAACAAATAGTCATTTTCCTGTAACCAGGGAAAGACATATAAGTTAGTTTGGTTTTATATTCTCTTGATCTGTAATGAACAACTGTTTTTTTCTCTAGCAAGATCTGTACTTTCAGGTGCACTTCGCTAGGGTATATACAATATATAATTACACATTTTAAGTTAGACAAGTATTAGGCATGCCTTCTACCATACAATTTCCAAGAAAGAGGCTGAATCAATAGAAATAAAAATCCAACATCTAAAGATGGAGCTTTTCATATGAATTCACCCCTTCTTTAATGTCTTAAACATCTGTCTGGGAGGCACCAGCTTCTATAAAGTAGTGAAAACTTTCTGGTGAAAATGACCGCTGAAGTAAGACTTTAGCATAATATATATGCTGCTATATATTTTTTAATTGCTCGAATTGGCATTGTTCTCAGTTATTTCTTCAGTATCGATGCAGGCTATTCTGAAGTTCTATAGTGGCAGTAAAGTAGCTTATCTCTAGGAACGCAAAGGCTTATTGGCTACACATTGCAAGGCAAAATGTTGAATAGTGAAAAAATGCAGAAAATCAGTATGTTGGCATTTTCATGGTGGAATGACACTGGTAATGAAACTGGAATGGCAAATTTAATTACATAATATAAATATTATGTTAGAAGCATAAGCACAAGTGGAAATATTTATTTTTCTTATTCACCTATGTAAACTGACAATAATGTTAAGCTTCATCAAATACAGAGAGGTGTGCATGTGTAGGAAGATGCTATGAAAATGCCCTTTTCTCACAAACCACTTAGATGAGTGTTTTTCTAAAGCAGTGAATAAGAAAGAAATTCTTGGTTTTGATTTGAGTAACTACCAACATTTGTTATAGAATACTGCATGTGATTCATTATCTATTTCTTTATAGTGTTTCAAACACACAAAAAAATATTACAAAGCCATACTCAGCTTGGTTCCCTTGTGAAACACATACATTAGACTATCTGAATTGTACTCCAGGGAAGGCTGATGTCTATAGAATATCAAGGAGTTTCAGAGAAACAATGATTTCAAACACAAAGCCTTCGCTTCATGTGATTTGACAGTGGCAAAAATTAAATATGCAAATATGTTTTACACGCGCTGCTTTTGAAGTGCATATTTGAAAGCATTTTATGTAAGAAAGGACTGCCTAAAATATTCTATGTGCTAACAGCCAAAAATAGCCATTTAAATAGCTATGAAAATCCCTATCCTTTCACTAACATTATGAAAAAAATCAGTAAAACATGCAGAATTAGTCCCTACTGTGCTTCTTATCCACTATATTTTAAAAGCATTTGTGTCCTTTAAAATATCTTTTGAATTTCTCTTTTAATTATCAGTAGCAGAAAATTTACAAAATAGAACACTGTTTTAAAACTGTCATTCAGACACACTCAAGCAGATACCAGAACTCTAATTAATGGAGTTAGACTGCAAAGAATGAATGGGATACCTTCAGAAAACAGTCTAAGTAAATGTCACTAAATAATCCAAAATTTCCACACTAGACACTCAATTTTTATTTTAGGACATTGAAAAAGACTGGCTTCAGACTTGCTAGGCTAAGTTGGCTGCTACTGTGGTGTCTATTCCAAAGAAAACAGCTCAAGAAAGCCTGAAGGTATTATACAAAGCAATTTTACCCCCAGCTTAATAGTTATGACACACAAGATATCTTAAAGGACCTCTATGTGCCTTCCTTCACCTTTGCTTCTGGACCTCTGCAGAAATATTCTGCTTTCAAAATTTAGACTTATATTTGCTCTATGGAACTAATTTGAGTTTAACTGGAATTTAAATTTTATTTAATTACTCTCCACAGAAACAGTACTCAGAGCATAAGCCAGGACTAAGATATCTTCTGGCTATTCTGAACGTCCTAGACATCACATCACCAACAGCTATAAGTCTTGTCCCTCCTTGTTTGTTCTTCTACCTCTATGACTTACCCATTCCATGGTGGCCAGTGTCAATCAGATGCGAAGAAGATATCCCTTGAACTACTGTCTGGATTGAATGCTGCACTCTTGTCATGTGGAGTATGTAGAAAATTTTTTATATTCTCAGGCTATGAAAGGAGCTCTCATTCCTTTTCTGACTTCCTAGGCAGTTACTAAAATCACTAGGTCATTTTATGAAAAACAAAGTCACACTTTAACCCTCTTCTTTTCTTTTTAGCTGTTCCCTTTGCTGTTAGCCTTTTGTAGCTAATGGGGTTTGTGCTCTCAGCACTAATAGTGCGGAGTCTAGCATTTCTCAGAGCTAATGTACTTGTGATTTTCTGCTTTCCAGGTGGATGAAATTGAGGAGAATCTGGTCACCCAATTGCTTAAGTCAAAGCATTTATACATATGTATAAGCAACCTAGCAAAATTTCAAGACTACCAGCAAGGTATCTAGGAAGCAGTAGGTGCCTGTGAAGGTGTATAATTCTGGGCATAATCTAAGTCACTTCAGTGGGTTAGGTACTGCATTTCCCATGTCTCAACTTCGTGGCCATACTTTGTACGTGTCTGCAATTGTTTTGCCTTGGGAGCAATATATCAAATAAATCACAGTTAAAGTGAAAAATAGACCTTTTACCCCACAACATAGCAAGAAAACAATAATTCCTGCCAACCCCCCCCCCCAAGAAAAAAAGCATGAACCCAACCAAACAAAAAAAT
>VXBI01007471.1:65206-98385 GCA_013397375.1 Toxostoma redivivum
TAAAAAAAAAAAGAGGATGCAGGGGGAATCCCCAGTCAGTCTCATTGGTCATTAGCTCTATTTATGAATGACTAATCAGAAACCCTGGAGATTTTGGACCATGTCCATTTTATGCACTGAACCAATCAGAAACAGAAATTCCAGAGTCAAACCTTCAACTGAAACTACCTTGCATTATAATTCCCTGCCAAGCTCTACCAACACATCACCTGAAGAAAAATCTGTCAGGACACAGAAATAAGAGAGCAAAATGCAAAATTTCCAGAGTAAATTAATGAATGATAAAGGCTACAAATCCTTGCTCTAAAGTGCTCCCGGTAAGAAGTTCTGTTTAGTGAATTCTCACCACAGTCTGCCACACCTGAATGTCTTATCATCCATGGAGCAGGAACTCCAGAATGGCACACTAGAGTAGGCCTGTAGGAAGATTTATATCTAATATTTTCAAATATGCCTTGGCAAGAACAGATGTGCATTAAGATTCCAACAACATTTTCTTAATGTGGTTCCAGACGGCAGAAAAGCAGAACTTCTTCTGCACAGTGATATGTTAGCAGCTCCACAGATAACATCCACACTATTAATTGCCTTTGACACAGTCACAGTGAATCTTTTATTTAAGAAGCAGATATTCTTCAGTGAATCCCTGAAATAAGCAATAACAAATACTGCATGTTCTTGGTTTCCTGCTGGAGTGGTAATGGGCAGCAACTCAGTGTTATTTTTGCCATATGTCTCAACAGTCATATTGATTTAATTGGTTGTCATAAAAAATCTGACAAGAAGGAAGTCAATTCCTAGCTGGGTATGGGCCAGAGAGTTGCTAGTGAATGGACTACTGAGATCTCTCAAGAGCCTCCTTGTCTTTTCCCAATGTCATTGAACTGGTTGTCTTGTTCATGATCTAGAAATAATCAATTTTATGGATGGAGATGTAGGCCATTTACTTTTCAATCCAATTTATCTTACAGAATAGCAGAAGACCTTATACTGTAAGGAAACAATCTGTATAAAAATATATAATATAAATAAAATATAATATACAAACTCCCAGAAACAAAAGGTGGTTTCAGTGAGGGCAGCAGATGGGCTGCCTCATCATTTGTCTCTCTATCACCCATCCTTAATTCTGTGCTGTATTTAAACTGCTTCAATCTTTGCTTAACATCAAAAGACAACCACAACAAGAACATTTATATTACATAATAGAATATTTAGCACTTGGCTGAGAACTGTCATACAGGAATCTTAATGCACTCATGCATATCTGTGGTTTACTGCAGGGTAGCATGGCTACCCACATTTTATGGAAAGGGAAGGAAAGCAGAGATGCTTGAGAAATGATGTGACTTGACTACAGTGTGAGGTAAAACCAGGAGTGGAGCACAGAGCTTCAGTTTCAGGCTATGGGCTTTACTAGGAAAACAGCCTGTGTATGTTTTTCCTGCCACCCTTGGTCTGAAGTGTTATAAAAACATTCCCCCTGTAAGGAAGAAGAAAACAAAACTACAGTTACCTCCCTCCTTGTTTAAACAGCAAGAACTTTTTTGTTTTGTGTCTAGCTTGTTGTTTGTATCTTTTAGGCTCATCCATGAGGAATTTGTACCCAGCCTGTATGAACCACCTGGGCTGCCTTTGTGCTCACTGTTTTTTCTGGCAGCTCTTTTCCATGTAAGAAAAATATATCTGCTAATAAACAAGAATATCTTTATGTGTTGAGAACAAAATATAAGAATCACATATGAATAGAATTTTAACAAGTGTGAAGCAGTCAGGTGTATCAGCGTAATATTCTACATCTTTATGAATGCATTCTAATCCACCAGAACTGCTGTATATTGGATGCAGTCTTGTTTCACTGAAAATGCAACTCTAAAGTTTCAGTGGGTCATATTATATCCAATAGATTACATTAACCTACAAAGAGGAGGGTCATGCACTTAAAGAAAAAGTACCCCTTCATTTTTATTATGAAAGGTTCCTAATGATTTTTACCTATTTTGAAACTGAATATAAAAGTGATGTAAAAATGCTGCACTAAAAGAGTATGCTGTGGTGTTGGTGTTTTCCTGTAGTAAAAGATTCACCAAACAATATCCATCAAAACTCACTATCCAAAACATTAACTGAATTTTTATGGGAGGGCTCAGAGGCCTATGAATGTAGACAATTTGAAAATCTAGGTATTTTTTTCCAATAAAATTATACTATGCAATAATCAGATTTTGCAAATTCATCAGAAAAAATCAAGTGAAATTTTTGATTTCCATGCCTTAGTAAACAGTCATCTAGTTAAGAATGAATTTAAATATAAAAATTATCATCAACCTGCTCTTGAGAGATGATTACAGAAAACACCCAGCATACCACCATGGCAAGACCTATACAGCAGTGGAAACTTTCCATGCAGCAATTAAGGTGATACCCATTAGCTAAGGACAGTGTATCCAATGTATCCATCCATTAAATTGGCTTGAAACAGATTCTGCACAGTAGCTTGCTCCTATTTCAAAATACTCAAGTGAACAATTTTCTGATGAAACACATTATTAATTTGAAGAGAGTAGCTGATTTTGGCTACTATGGCATAAACCTTAAGAAGAACCCATTCCGCCAAATAGATGTAGTCAGTTTCCACCACGAAGCTGGAGATTGAGTGACTTGCCTTAAGGAGTGTATTTGATGCAATAGGAAAAGAGAGCTGGTGGTTTCCTACTCTTTGGTGAATTGCACCTGTGCAATCCTACTTACTGCTGTTGGCTTCTTTCAGATGGTACAAAGCTGTGTGCTGAGCATTTCTATGTTAAATACCTGATGGGTTTTAAATTCCTAAGATCTTGCCACACTCTAGTACAAATATCAATTGCATTAAAGCAATTACTAAGCAGGTCATTGAAGAACTCGATTTGCCCTTGTGAAAGGCTTATCTGAAATTGTTTAGGAGGTGACAACAAATTATTTTCCATGAATGCAGATAAAGAACTTCAGATCCCAGCTATTTTATCCAATATGCAAGATAATGCATACAACTTTTCTGGCATCTGTAGAAACAGAAATATCTTTATATTTGTTAAAGCTAAAAGAGAAGTTGATGATATTCAAGCAGGAAAAATCTAAAATGTCTCACCTGGAAAATAATGTATAAAATGATGGGTTTGGACACATACAAGTACAGAGCACCTCCATAGAAGCAGTTATTTACTTTCAACCAAGTGCATAACAGAAAATATTTCTCTTTCCTGTTCTCTATAGGTGTTATATGACCTCTATGCATTCAAGCATACTTTTCTGATTTATCTGCCATTAGATTAAATGCATGAAGTTGAGGACCTACATGAAACTTTGGGCATTCAAGTCTATTTCTAAATAACTGTGAGATGATAAAAATCAGCAAATAGTCACTTCCTAGAACATCACATGCTTAAAGTACCTGCATTTTCCATTTTCAAATTCAGCTGGTCAGAATTTTTGTGTTGAAATCCCATAAGCAATCGCTATCCCCCAGGCACTTTGGGTATTTAGCCTCATCTAAGACCACATCTATCACAAGAGGTCAGTTCAAACCTGACTGTAGCCAGTGCTTAGTGCTAGAGGAAAGTCCAAGAACAAGGTCCCAAACTCCATGGGAACTAGGCAGTCTTGTAGGATATCATTGGCTACAATACATCCAAGGCACTGTTTGCCAGTGATTGCTACCCTTATGAATAAAGATTATTGTCAGCTATTTCCAGACTCTCATGGGTGATCTCAGTTCCTGCTGAATTTGTCTAAACCCCAGGATACCCCATGCAAGGCAGGAGTTGCCCCATTAGAGATTTTTCTGTGTTTTCCCTGTATGACTGACTTTTTTATCAGTTCTGTCTATTGCTGAGATGAAGAGCTATGAAGTTCAGAGCTGGTCAGCTGCAGTTAAAACTTTTCCATATTGAAAAAAAGCCAAGTCAGTTAACGTGTTTCATGAACCCAGCTGGAAGATGAACCAAAGTTAATTAATTACCCAGCTATGACCAAATAAAATACTACCTTCTCACATATCACCACACTTTTTCTGCTTTATTTTATCCTTTCCATAAACAAAGGAAATTCATGTGACTAGAAAAAAAAACCCCAAAAATCCCCCACATAATCATTCAGAGTATTATCAATTAACCTTCTGCAGAACTTAATCTCTTCCCATGGAGTAACCTTTCAATTGCATTCGCTGTATTTTTCCTTCAATAGCACTGCTTTTTGCTGACCAGGCTGACAGTACTGCTCATCCTTACTGCTTTTTTTGCATTTATATTCTGAAAAATAACATCAGAAACAGTGCTATTTCAAAGCATTTTATGCATATTTAAATTCCTAATGTATTTTGACCGTCTTGAGTTTTACTCCTGTCCCTTCATTTTCCTTTCTTTGGTTCTTTTAAAAAGGTTAAATCATGCCAGCAATCAAATAAAATTCCCAAAAGTCACATTTTGCAATGTTGAGGCAAATATAAAAGCACAATACAGAATAATCAATACACAATAAAGAATTTTGTTAATGTCTGGATTGGTTTCAAACCAATCTTTATAAAAACAAATAGTCCCTGAAAACTTTGTAAGGGCCTTTACAATTTATCAGGACTTGATCTTGATTGCTACTCCACAATTTTTTCAGCATTTTATCAACAACAAATTTTACAAAATTAGGTAAGTGCTATATGTAGCTCAAAAATACATATAGTAATTAAAAAGTTCATGACAAGAAAGCTTTTGACTCTGAGAGAGAAAGCTAAGCAGGGTATCATCACTCTATATCAGAAGCAATCATCGCTCCTCATGGTCTCTTACCAATGCACTCCTGAGGCCAGCTGCCACCCAGATTGGAGAGCTAAGGAAAAGTTTTGAAAAGTAGTCCAGAGGCAAAAAACCACAGCTGCTTTCCAAAGATTTTGCTGTTTGTTTGGCTCCAGGGGGTTGGGTTGTGATGGAGCAGGACAAAGAAAATGACTCCACAGGCTTTTTTACCCACATAACCAGGAGTCTAGAGCTTGTGGTGTCCATCTTCCAGGTACAGGTAGCATGAAGTCTGGAATCTTCACTTCAACAGAGCAACAGATACATCTGACTAAAAGCCATGAAAAGTTCATTCCTGTTTCCTATGGCATAACCATTTTGAGAATTTTATTTGGAAAAAATACAATTACTACCAAGCAACATGAATTATTATTTCAGACGTGCATGAAGTGGTAGAGGCTCTATAATTAGCATCAGTGGTTAGTTCTTTATTTCAGTTGGAAAATGTCACCTCCAGCAGTAAAGGGCTCACTAACTTCATGATAAACCATTTATTCAGTGAGATACAAAGTTTAAGTGCCACCTACTGAATGACCAGAACCACTTCCTGATCCTCCTACACTTCTCCCTTGGGTCTAGCATCCTGGCATGGATCCTGTTTGCTGCTAATTTGGAATAAAATTCAGGAGCCAAGAAACACATCAGTGCAGAGGTTAAAAAACCTTATAATTAAGTTACAGAAACTAGAATTTGTTTAATTTGATTTGTTGCTTGTTGGGGGTTTTTTCCAACGTTCATCTCAATATCACAAAAACATTTTTCAAATCCTTCCACAGTTATGAAATTATATTTCTGGTACAAAAAAATATTTCTGTTTTTACTCTTTGTTCCAATGGGAATCTACAGGTACACTGAATTTTAGATGTCTTGTCTGCAATTATCAGATTTCAACGTAATTAGCAAAAAGCTCAAGTATTTTGACAAATGAGTCAGTCCTGTAAGTAACAGGCAACACAGGACAAAGAAAATAGGAGTTATGTTGTCAGCATGAGGGATTTCACTGCAGGAGTGTTGCTGTGGCTTTCATTATTTCAATGGTCAATGGAGGTTGCTATAGAAACTACATAGCTAGCAAGCCATGCAAGCAAAAGAAATATGATAAAACCAAAACTAAAATAGTGGAAGGATAAAAACCCCAAGGATTTTCCCAATAGCTTAATATAATTTGTTTTATCTTTCAATCATATCACTGATTGACAAGATTCCTTGTTATGATATCATATACTCACATATCACTCTCATGTAAGTCCCATTATGTATAATAACATTTAATAATAAAAATCAGCATCAAACAAAAACCGTTTCTATACCAGTTAAAAATTAAATAACATCAAGTTATTTTGATATTTAAAAATAGCATGGCTTCACAATATGTTAACCTTTCATGATACTAATAAGTAACAATAATATCTCTTGTATGACATATTTTCTTTGCTTAGAGGAGGAATAACATTTTAATATTTAAACTAGCTTTTTTCATGTGCCAGAAAGTACTTTCAAATACTTACTTGTCTGAAGTATGTGTGCACTGATGACCACCTGCATAATGGGCTTGACCTCATTCGGTTCATGTCACAGTTCACATTGATTTGAATATTTGCACATAATGAATGAAGTCCAAGACTCTTCCATTTTGGATAACCAAGTAAATAGCCAAACCAAGATTTTAAAACAAGTGGTATTGAAGACACTTAGAGATCTTATAATTCTAAAAAGAAGGCTGCATATGACAGGTGATCATATACCAGTCTGAGTGTGTACAGAATCCATGGGCTGTATTCTGCTAACACACATTTAGTTGATTTCTCCATAGTCCCTCTGCCCTCTAAATCAATTTCTGTTGTGTACCCTTCCAGTAATAAGACATCATGTTTTTTTCCTTTTAGAAATGAATGCAATAAATATATACAGAAAAATTGATACACACCAGAATCATCAAATCCTCTTTTTTCATTTTCTGGTCCTGTGATCAGGGCTGCATGGCAGAAACCTGAGCTTTTCATTCCAGCTGAAGCCTGGCTGGGTTGGTTGTTTTTGGTTGTTTTTTTGGGTTTTTTTTTTGATAGAGGAGCATTAATCACCAAAAGAGATGCATTAAGTAGGCAGAAGCCAAGAGAATGAAAAGATCTGATAAATCAAGATTCAAACTGTGCCAAGTTACCAAAACCAACACCAATACTGGTGTCTTCAGACAAAGAAAAGCAACTTGAGTAACATAGCAAAACCACAAAACATTTGTCCTCTATTCAACTGCAGCTTGTTCTTCCAGCCATCACAAATAAATCTTTTACCATCACAAATAAATCTTTTACCATCACGTTGCTTTCCAGGTCTATGGAGAAAAAAAAGCTAACATACAGAAATGATTGCTTGAATATCAATTGAAAGCTTTGGCACTTTTAACTCCAAAGTCTCTTGAGAAATGTTGATAGGCTCTTGCCATTAGACCACATTAGGAAAAAGTGTTTCATAAATGTTTGCACAGGCACTATAGGAAAACATGCAAGGATGATTAAACTGAAAGAGAGCATTTAAAACTTTTTATTTTTAATAGAGAAAGCAAAATCCCAAGAAATAACAATTTAAATAGGGCACTTCTGGCTTGCACTGTTCCATGATTTGGTCAGTTTTGTCATTTTAGCTGAACTATTAAAAGCAATTCTCAGAAAAAGCAATGAGACTTCAAGTGCCTCATTCCCTTAGCATCCCAGAGGGCTGAGATTAATGTCTACTATGGGACTGTGCCAGGAACATGGTCTTTTCTTGTTAGTGCTGCTCCTGGAAAAAAAGAGAACTATTGTACACCTCTTAACGCACTTTCCTCCTGCCGTGTCTCTCAAAGCTGTCACACAATTTGAAAGAATATTAGAACAGACAGAGAGTGCAGAGTTGAAATCAAACATAAGTCCTCATTTCATGAAACCTTTGCATATCACAGGTTCTGTGTTATGAAATGGTCAACTGTTTGCCCCTGAGTCCTCATCCATTACATCCGCATAAAAAAGACCATCTCACAGTCAGAGCTGGGCAAACTCTTGGTTGCTGCCTCAGTCTGGCAGGAGGGAAGAAGCTCACTGCCCAAGCCCACTCACTTCATATATGCCAGGGGACCCAAGCTGAGCCAAGGCAGCTGAAGGACAAATATAAAATAATTTCTTCATTTGCAGAAGAAAACATCTAAGGCTGTTATTGGTTGTGCTTAAACTTTGGATTGGGGATTTCTCAGGCAGAGAGAGCTTAGTGATGAACCTGTGAGTGGAGCAGAGGATACTAACATGGCTGGTGATGAAGATCACTTGTCAAGACAGAAACTCCTTAGAAATAGAGTGGATATGACAGTGCTTCTGGAAAAGAAAACTGTATAGTTTAAGAATCTTTGCTTGGTGTTAAAACTTTTTTACAGGTAAACAACCCAAGGAACAGATATCTGGATCTGTCTTAGTTCGTGTTCTTCAGTGAGGAACCTCACCCAGGACTGCAGTGTAGCCACTAGAGAAAAAGGATCATTCTGAAGAGAGTTGGCACACTTCACATCTTGGTCAGGTGGGGAGATTTCTGGCCCCAGAAGATAGCTTAATTTGGTTGTCCAAAGCTAACCAGGTCAATGTCAAACCTCAGAGCAGAACACTGTCCTTAACCCTTTTGTGGTGGTGTCAGTCAGACAAGAGGACAAGTGGATTCAAAATATAGGGCATTCAATAGTGGAAAGGGGAAAAAAAAGGAGATAATTTTATGTGACTGTATTGTCTAGCTCTGTCCCAGTAGACTTAGGGTCAGAATATCCCATGTTTAATTTTGACTGTGCTCATTAGCACAGCTTTGCCAGGGCCTCACAGGTGCAAGCAGTCCACTGGCACATTCAGGAAGGGGCACAGGCTGTGATCTGCACCCAGTAGGCTTAACAAGGATTTGTGGGCAGGGTGGTATAGATGAGGTTGGCTGTATGAATGTAACTGTCCTGTGCAGCTTGCTGTTGGGGCCATGAATTAGTCCTGGCCATGTCACTATTTCAGAACAACATTTCAAGTCATTAGAATGTATTTTCAGCTTCGCTGTGTTTGGGAGAATGTGAGATATTGAAAAAAGATTGTCTTTGAATATCTATCCAAGCTCAGAAAGTTTTCCTCTGGAAATTTAATTTATTTATTCAAGGAAAGGTTAACAAATGGCGGAACCAATAATTCTGGTGACTGTTCTAAAATTTCAGTAGTTTTTAAGTTTGCTTTTTGTACAGTGGATTATACAACTTTCAGTAAAACTGCATGTTGTGCTCTCTTCTAACCCTGAGATGATATTGCTCATTCATTCTTGTGCTAATTCCTTACTGTGGTTCTGGATTCTTTTCACCTAAGTCCAGATCAATGTCTCTCTTCTGGCATGTAAGGCCTGCTTTGGGGTCCTATATTAGCAAAATTAATTGAAGAAAAAATGATGGGCTCATATTCCTTCTGAATATGCACTTCTACCATAATAAGGATTTTCCTGTAATTCCATTCTGGAAGAGAAACATTAGAGGCAATGATGAAAATTGCAGTTTGAGAAAAAGATAATTGCTTTTTGGGGGGTTAAAAAAAAACTTGTATTAAAATGAGATATTAAATTAAAGTAAATATAATTCAATAAATATATTTTAGGTATAATTTGGGTTTTTTTTAATGCAGGATGTATAAGTTCATAGTATAAGTTCTTCAAGCAGATTCTGAGATCTTAGTTTATTCCACATTGCATGCAAAAGAGGTTCATTGTTAGGCAATTTTTTCCTCATAGTTTTATTGTTATTCAATCTTGAATCATTATTTTGTAAACCATGATCTTATTGTTTAGCTTTTTACTAGATCACTACTGAAAGTGAGCACATGTCAGTCATGAATAGGACCTGTCAGGACCTAAATAGAATTTTTGCCCCATTTGGATGCAGACTAGTTTAATTTCTTTCATATGAATTCCATGATATTTTTTATTAATTTTTTTTTAACATGATGTGGTTCTGAGCCCTTAGATTGTATATGATAATACATTTAACTGCATCAGCTGCCATTGATTATGTAAATTTGCTTTAATTTGTTATTGTACTATGCATGATATGAGTTTTTCCATGGTTTTGATCAGAAGACTAGTCAGCTTGAAAATTCAAAGTACCCTATTTCTTTTCATATCAGGACAGTATATGTTTCTTACAAAGCAAAAATCGTGGCTGAGAAATTAATGAGTTAACTTTGATTTATGGTAGAGGTGGGCTTTTTTAATTTTGTGTTGATTCAAATTGCTTTTTTTTACTAGATTTTGGTTAACATTCTTGTAAATTGATAGTAGTTTTTTTGCATTGCATTTAATAGCTGTTCTATCCTTGTCTCTTACTGAACTATAAGAACAGCAGGATTTTCTTTTTTTTCTGTTATTTTATAAGCATTAATTCTTAAATATCTGATAGTTTCCCTTGCCTGTTATCAGTCATTGGTGACATTTATTGTGGATAAAATATTCATATATCCTTATATGCATAAACACGTTTCTATGTCTTGTCTACATATACTTGATGCCCAGCATTCCCATATCTTTTCCTAAATGGGATGACTTTCTAGTCACAGAAAATATTTTGGTTTGTTTCGGAATTGCAATTCATTTCTCCAGAAAGCACTGGTCAATTGTTCCCAATTAACAAATTTAAGCCAGTCTGTGAATCCATATATAATGGATATGTAAAGCAAAACAATGAAAACATGAGAACAGAGAATCAAGATTTTGCAGATCAGTTTTCAGTGCCTAACTCACAATACCAGGGGCTAGATTTCCAGTGGTACATCTTGCTGGCAAATTTACAGTGATTCTTACTACAGAGTGTAATAAGATATTCACAAGGGCAGCCTAATATGTTGCATATTTATCAAATATTAAAGATTAATTGTTGGAATTATAAGAAATGGAACCACTGAAGATTTAGATTTGGATTGTTTCCCCTTCTAGCAGGGCGGGCTCACAATAGTGTGGAGTTATGTCCAGGTTACTAGTGGCTTAGTAATACTGGGCCATGGTTTCTAGATGAAAAACAGAATGAACACAGCTTAAAGGGCAAACATCTCTTCAGACACCACCCACTTAAACAGTTGCCATAAAGCCAAGCTGTATTAAGCACAGACAAGTATCTGTCAGAGCTGTTGTGTAAAAATATCAGGCTGTCCATCTTTTTCCAAGGCTCAGCAGCTGAACCTTACGTGCGAGTCAGTCCAAATGACCCCTGTGAAACAGATATTTGCATGGATTTCTGACTTTACCAATACATTAAACACTCAAATATTATTAACAAGGCTTCTTGCTGTGTCCTTTCCAAATGGACATTAAGGCTCAACACCAGAATAAACAGCTGTGGCAATGAACTTCATCACTGCAAACACCTGATGACTACTTCCACCAGCCCTTTCTTTCCTCTTTCTCTTGCAGACTGCTCATTATTTTTGTCCTCCTAGCAACACTTAGCTATCATCAGGCGCTCTCTCTCAGCCACCTTTTCTGCCAGAGACTAATCCCTCTCAACACAATCCATTCTTCTGGCTGTTGCCATTCTTCGTTGGTTACACCGTGTGCACAAATTAATTAGGGCTCGGTTTGAGGGCTGACTCAGCCAGTTCCCAGCACAAATGAGTGCAGCTGTTTGTGTGCCTGAGATTTTCAGCTTCTTTTGGGGGGCTTTTTTCCTTCTCTTGGTTTAAAAATATATTGTGTGTATGTGTGTGTATGTGCATACAAATTAAACATGTGATTTTTGGCAGATGCAATTATCTAGAGAAGTTGACATTGTGGATTTGTTTAGCCCATCTGCCCCTGAGGATCCAACTGAATTTCTTGCAGAGCTGTAGGGTTAGGACTACTGAGTTTCCAGTGTCACAGGGTGGATTTTCTACCTCAGACTTGCTGGCATTCTGATCCTGGGAGGTCCTGTCCCCACCGCCACCCCCCAAAAAAAAAAAAAAAAAAAAAAAAAAAAAAAAACATCTGGAATTACAGGGGCAGCTTGTCTGCTGAGCTCAGCAATAAGGATCCTTGTAGCTGCAGCTCCATCCCACTGTTAGGGGACTTAGAAGGCACTTAACAATTACTGTCTTTGCTATAGAGTTACAAGTGCATTCGATATCATATGTATAGTATTGTCCTTTAGATTTTACACATAAATATTTTGGGGGTATAGTTCAGAATGAAGCATATCCGCAGAGGGATAAGCATCATGATGTTTTAATTTAATTTAGTGACTAGTCTTGAAATTAAAGGATGTTTTACTTAAGTAACCATGTTATGTTTATATCCTCTTACATTTGCTTGTATTTTAAAATTCTGAGTGATGATTCAACACAGACCAATAATGCACCTCAGGTGATTGGGAAAAGTACATTCTGAACATGCAGATATTATTCTTCACTGTTCATTTCAACTGAAAGAATTTAGTCTTTGATCATGAAACTGGAGTATTTGATTCTGCTCTCACTGAAGTCGAATAAGAGTGTCGCTGTTGGATAGATGTCTGTAAAATGTAAGGATATATGTGTTTGTGAGACTGCAGCTGAAATTGTTTACTACTTTGGTTTTCTTTCACTGTTACTGGGCTTTAAAGGTGACAACAATATATAAGTGCTGCTATAACTACCTCGTGTTGGAACAAAAAATACATTTATTGATTTGTTGGACTTTGCCGTTCCCTGTAGTCAAATGAAGTCTTATTTTACTGGAATATATAATTATTTTAGAATCCAACTGTATAAATATTGCTGAAAAACAATCAAGTACAGGTGTAAGCCTTAGACCCTCTGGAATTTTTCCACAAGCTAGAACAATTAATTTATATTTTATTACGTGTGTGTGTATGTATATATACATGCAGGTGTACACACCTCTTTCTTTTACTTTCAGATTTGTATACTTATGGGGATAAGCCCTGTCCAAAGTGTACATGCCATTCAACAGGGACTTAAGGGTGGGCTCAGCCCTTCCATACTACCACAATCCAAATAGCAACAAAGGCAATTTGGTATTTGAAATCAGAGAACTTATATACTTGGAATTAAACAGCTTCTGAAGATTTTTATTAGAGAAAGTTAATCAGCTCCTCACCAGAACACACCATCATTTCAATGATGAAGTTCTGTGCTCACAACACTGAAACAAAACTCTTCAGTTTCTTCCAATCTTTAACAGAAAGGAAATAAATATATATTATTTAGTCTGTTCTATCTTTCTGGTTTTTTTTTCGTAAAAAGTTAGATACTCAGTTGTCATCAATTCAGATGTGAACAACTACATTTGAAGTCGAATACAAATATTATATAAATTATATTTTTGAGTCACTTGTGGAATAGATATGAAATTATTAGACATGCAGAATGTAATGAGTTGGGCAAAACTTCCTGAATTGACCTTTGAAAGAAAGTTATTTGAACAAGTAAAGTGAAAACAAGAGGTAAAAAGGGTGCAATTCAGAAGAGAAATGTGATTCATAATTTCCTAGAACAGACATGTAAATTTAAATTCAGCGGTGCTAAAAAAAAAAAAAAAAACAAAAAAAACAAAACGAAACAAAACAAAAACACCAAAAGAAGAATAATGGCAAATATTTACGTGATCAGAATCTCAACCGGCCCAGTCCCCACCTTTGTACACATTAATAACTTTACACACTTTAGCAGCAACACTTTCTTGAATGGCATTGCTCAGGTAAGAAATGTATCTTCCCATCACCATGTAATTGTTACACACTGTGAGAAAAGCTTTCTAGTCTAAAGAAAATAATTTCACAATCTGAAATAAACATTTTTAGATAGAAAAATAAACATAAAAATATTACCTTTACCTGGCAATTGTGCTATTAATAGCCACCGACTTTTAGATCATACCTCATTAAGAGCTTCTGTACCAACGAAACCTCTTTCTAGATTGACAGGTGGCTGTCTTAAAAAAAAATAAATCTTATTTTGAAGGTTTTTTATCATGAAAAAACGTCTCAAGCAGCCCAGTGCATTGTGATTTCCCTGGTTCTTTTCCTTCTGAGCTGTTCAATTAGTTGGAAATCTCTCTCTGATGGACTGAAGCAGCTTGAGTGAACGCCTGAGCGCACAACCAATTAGGCTCATTTGAAGTTGCAGAATTGCCTTCTTTGGTGTTAAAACCCCATGTCAAACACTGGGTCTAAGATCATTTGTAGTACAAAATGAGATTGACAGAGCAGCTGTACCAGGGGGCATGCCTGCTGGACGACTTAATTGTGGGGACTGAAGGGCCATCATGAACTGGCGTGTGGAGATTGTATCACCACTGCTGCATTACAAATGCTCTTTATTAACAGTGATCTGTAATCAATGAGCTCAGGCTTTTTGCCAGAGCTCCAAAATCAGATAGGCAGCTCTCCTCAGGAGGAATAGGAGGAGCCACTGGAGCAAGGATGCTCAGCGGAGCGGCAGAGCGGGGAGCGGACACCCGGGAGCGCAGGGCTCCCCTCGCTCCGCGCCGCCTGGGCTGGGCGGGGGCAGCGCGCCCGCTGCCGCACCCGGCCTGCATCAATGAGACACGGGTGCCTCCGCTAAATGAGACACGGTGACTTCAGCAAAAGGATGCTTCAGGAGTCAGAGACTGCACCAACTCTCGCTGCTCCGGATGAATAGTCTTGATGGTGGCATAACGTCTATTATTTAATGGTAATGCCGTCATAGAAATGACGCAAAGGAAACACAATCGGCTTAGTTTCAGCAAATTAATGAATAAAAGCCCAGTATACTTTTTTCTCTTGATAGAAAACCTTTAGTTTGCTTTTGAAAAGAGTAATTGCTTTCCACTGATGCTTCCAAGTCAACAGTTTTGTTTATTCCTCCATTATTACAACCAACATCCTCCTAGTGTAACAAAGTGGGTTGTTTTTCTGGGGAGAAATCAATGGATCTGCAAAAATGTTCAAAGATTACTTTATGATGAGACAGATGTAAACCCAAGGTCTAAGTCAACTTTAAATCCAAAGCAGCAATAGCTGATAGTAATTACCTACCCAATGCCTTTGCTGTGAGAATAACTTCACTTTTTTTTTCAAAGGTATTTTACTCTTCTCTCTGCCACTTTCTGAAAGAACCTCAGAAAGGGAAGTGAGAAATTTGAGTGAACAATACAGGAACAGTTCAACTAGTGAGGCAAATCACATGAAGATGAGCTCTAGTATAATAAAATAGTCTGTGCTCCTTCACTATATAGGCAGTTAATTTTTAGGTTCATAATCTAAACTTCTGGCTTCTCATATGACTCAGAGTGACAGGCTTCATGTTTCATTATAAGCCTTTTTTCCTTTTCGTTTATTTATTTATTTTTACTACAATAGATGATTATCTATTCAGGTGTTTATTACAATTTTTTTTTTCTAAAGTGTTGATTTTGCTATTACCGGTAATTAATTCCCATGTATTTCTAAAGTCTGTTCAAGACAGATTTGCTTTGTGTCATTCTGCATCAGTTGCAGCATAAGCATCAGGCAGCTGAAATCACTTAAGTGTTAATGAAGTAAATAGCTGCACATGCAATCGTATTTTAAATTATCCTTAGGAACTCACTTTTACCATAGTACATACAAGAAACTCAAAAGTTTCTTGACAGAAACTTGGGTTTGTTTACACTGCAGATTGTCTCACTTCTATCTCATGGTTCCCATATGATTCCATCCATCTGCTCACTCTTTCCTTACAACTAGAGAGTGAGCTCTGAGGTGGGAATTGTATTTCTGTTCTCTGTACATTGTCTACCTCAACACCAACATTGCCTATGAACAGTGCCCCAGGAAAGTACAGTGAAATCACTTACTGCTGCTGTTACCAGAAATTATACGAAAAATGCAAGCATCTTGCTAATTTAATGTTGAAAACAAAGCATCATTTTATTCTATTATTTGTGCAGTGTTTATTTTCCTGTTGCCAGATCTTGTGAAATGTTCCTTCTGATTCAATAATTTCTGATAGTAGGGTTGTGAAAGGTACAGAACATGGATATATAGCTAATAAAAGTTTTAGTATATCAAGATAATAATAAAAAAAACCAAATCACAATCTTTTTTGAGTAACAGAGTGCTTATTCATCATATCCATCAGCTAACTTGACCATCACATTTCATATTTGCTAGTATTTTTGCCTTGCTGTTTAGACAAATTCACTCCAACAAAAGCAAGTGCCTAAACTGATATTCTACTGTAGCATAAGGAAATAAGTAATCATTAAATATGTGTCTGAAATTAACTGGCTATGTGTTTGTTCATACTAATGTTGTTACAACTAAACTAATGCCTTGCTCAGTCATTATACATATGAAATTTGAGGGTTTTTTTTCCTCTCACAGTTTCTACAGTTTCTGCATATTCACCTATCATCTTTACCACATATCTCAGAGTCTGGCTTTATATCACAGATTGCTGAGCCACTGAACTCTGGTTCTATTGTCTTTCTGTTACTTTTCCAGTTCAACATACTCTTATTTTTGTCTTGTTCACTATTTCTTAAAAAAGACTTTGCTGCCAGCAAAGATCAGAAATATAACACATGTTGGCTGTGGAAAGGAGTGGATGATCACACCCAGGAACAATTATTCTGCAAATTATTCTGCAAGCTATCAGCAGCCTGTGAAAGTTTTTTCCACCTATGCTGGTGAATAGGTATGTAGCATGCTGTCAGCATCCACTAGAACTCTGGTTTCAAATACCAGAATGGAGATTGCACAACTCTGGAAGAAGACTACAGCCTCTTTGAACAGGTGGTTGTCCTACCTCCTGAAGGGTGATCTAATAACAAAGAAAGGTCGTGCTTCCTTTCTACATCCCAGGTATTCTGGGAAAAAAGAGAGAAAGTGAGTAGTGTGGGAAACTGTAGGAAACTTCTTGCTACATTTTGAAACTAAGAACCAGAGTTTATATGAGAGTTTAAGCATACATGGAAGCGGTTTTTGTCAGGTTATGTTTAAGTCAAAGTATTTTCCCCTTCTCCTACTCACTTCTGTGAAAGATGAGACCACGGATTTATTAAAAACATACCTTGCTTCTTTAAATCTGTTAAAACTCTTCCATGCTTATTGTCTTTAAATAGTTTCTCAGATATAAAAGGAATAAGTGTTGATACTTTTAAATTTTCATGCTCATTTGTATGGTAAATGTTTTTGTATAAAGAAATCAAATTGTTCACACCTGTGGAAATGCTACATACTATACTTATCTGTATCTCTAGTTAGGGAAGTCAAGGATTTTTCTGCAAGCCACATTTTTTGAAGAAACAGAAAGAAAATTAAAATAGAAGATACAGATGTATTGGCATTGCTAATCAATAATCTGTGAGTTTATATCTGACTATCAAAAGAAAGTTTCCTGCAACTGGAAGTAAAAGAGAGAATAGTGTCACTGGTATTCTCAAGAAGAATCTTTTAAAGAAGAGTCAAACATTACAAGATAACACCATAACAGGAATGTATAACACCAGTCTACCAGCAACTGTATGTGGAATATACCAACATATTTTTGAGACTTAAAAACCATTGCAAATCATTAGGTGGATTCAAGACTTCCTAGAAGAAGACTTGTTGTTTAACTAGCAGCCATAGGTATTTTTTACCTTTCTCTCTGGTGGCACTGTTAAGCAATCTTTAACTAAAAAGATTGTGTTTAATTTTATCATTCAGAGAATGACAAATAATGACAAGCTTCCATTAGTTTTGAAAGGCTTTTTGCATTTCTTATCTCTCTACCTTTTGTTAGTTACTAGAATATAAAGGATTACTTAGATAAAAATATTCTGCTCCTGAAGTTACATATAAAAGTTCTAACTATACAATATAAAAATAATACAATTATTTTAAAAATTCTTTTGCAAGGCTCTTTTTTTCCTAATAAACTCGACAAACTCAAATACCAGTTGATTTGTAACAATATACCCAGATTGGTATTCATCTTCTGTAGTCTAAGGTTCTTCATTTTAGTAGTCCAAGTCACTGTGGTCTCCTTTAAGATCAATATAAAAAGCATGTAACTTCAGAAAACAATTCGTGTAGCCTATCTTAATACAACCACTTTAAGATTAAACTAATTGCTTGTTTCTCTCATTGACTAGATGTGGCCCCTGGAGAGTCTAACCTGAATTTAAGCAACTTTTAACATCTAAATTAAGGAAGATGGATCTTCACTCAGTCTGTAAATCTGCTTAATTTACAAGCAAGCCATAAAATCTTCTGCTATTGCTATGAGACAACATCAAGGCTGCTATGGTGACCCTGAAAACTTCTACCTTTTCAGTTTTGCTCCAGTAACTGTAAGTCATTGATATGTCCCTGATTCTCAGCTATTAATTTCTTTTTTCATTGATTACCCTATTCCATATGTAAGGATATGTTGACATGCCTCTCTGAATAACATTTAACATTAGCAACAATTATTGGGACCAAGCAGAGATTAAAACATAAGGAAGTCTTTGCTCATTTATGGTTTAGCAATTCTTTTTTTCAGGAGCCAACCTGCTAATCATATAAAAAAATATAAAATGAAGAATGACATCCAGGAGAAACTAATATCCTAAAAGCAGTAGAATCTCCAGAAAAAAATATGCAGAACATGAACAGGCTATGGATAACTTCAAAGTACCATATTCTGAGCCTATTTTTTTCATTTTATGGTTCTATTATCAATCCTATTTATAGATATTTGCAACGATAAAAGACCCAAAAATAGGAAGTCAAACCAACTTAATGAAAAAACATGAAAGAACAGTAATAGTATATTTCATGAGTAGTCCAAATTAAGTTATCTCCAACTTTGATGTGGGTATTGGCAAATTATTGTCCATTTGGATTAAATGTGAGGCATTTTTAAACAATTTTTTAGTATTGTTTCTTGAGTGAAAACTGTTGTTGCTAACATTTATATAGAAGTATAACTTTTCCTCCAATATGAAAAATACCTAAGGAAGCAATGATTCAGTTTATTGCTCCTCTCAGGTGCTTTACTTGCTGTAACCGTTTAATCTGTTAACAAACTATTTTATTTATTTATCCAAGTAGAAGCCTGGTCTATGCATACTGTGCATCACTGATCTATGTTGTGTCATACATTGGTATTAAAACTTCTATGATATTTTTATTGCATGTGCTCCTCTTCTGTTTCTTGCCAAAGTTCTAATCATGCATAAATGCTGTCTCAAATTTCAAATGCTTCAAATAAATTTTTCAGTGTTATTACACAAATTATCATAAGATATAATGGTAGCATATAAATTGCTGCTGTAGTTTGGAAGCATAAAAACTATTATTCTGCAGAGCAAATGAGTTCTATCTTGTTTCTAATATCCGTGAATGTTTCCATTGTTCTTACCACGGTCTTAAGCTTAATGCACTTAATGACTCACATTAAAAGCACTTCTCCATAGACCTTTTCCTGAGAAATAGAATGGAAACATCAGATATCAGGGAATGCAGCTGAGTCTTTTTAGACCCTGAAACTGTAGATGTCTGCACTTAATATGCAGAGATATCAGCTAGGTTTTTTTCCTCTTATTTTTCATGTGGCTAATTATTACATTTTTTCATATGTTCTCCATCCTTTGTTAATCTCTTGTACTTCTTCCTCCTAGTTTGTTTGTGTTCATTTGTTTTTGTTTGTTTGATTTCCCATCACCTTCCTTCACATTACCTTCTTTTCCCCTTCTCCACTTTTCTTTTAACTTTTCAATATCTTTCTTTCAAATTTTGCTCATCACACTGAGTAGATTTGTCTCACCAATGAAATGTTAGGTATTTTGTCTAAGGAAGTTATCTCAACTTTCTTTATGGTCAACAGAGAATAAATAAGTTGACCAAAGTTATTTATACTGTGCATTTTGTACATCTGAGCGAGTTGTGTAAGACCTCATAGCAAACTCCACAATTTTAAGACAAAAACAGTGACTAAGAATCTCAGTCTTATTACTGTTGGTTTCCTTTACCCTTTTTTTTTTTTTTTAATTTAACTATNTTCTTTTTTTTTTTTTGTTTTTTTTTCCTTTTTTTTTTTTTTTTTAATTTAACCATCTCCATGCATGGTTTCAGTGCGGCAGATTAGATTGTGAATGTTGCAAATATGTACGGGCCATATGTTTTTGTCCTGTAAGTCAGCTGGTACATTTTAGATACTCTCTCTTTTTACTAATACTCTCCCAGGTGTTGATGGGAAGGAGTGTGAACTAGAGGCAGAGGCTTTCACCTGAAACAGAAGACAGACAACTTTTCCTGGAATGGCTGAGCAGCAATTTGTAGGTTGCTCACCAAGGTAGGCATTCATCCTAACACTGAAAACACAGAACAGCTTTCTAAAGAAATGCCATGGACATTTCTTCTCTGTGAGATTCTTTCAGAGTTTTTTTTTCCCCAAGAAAGAAAGGAAACAATTTCATCAAACATGCTACATTTAGCTAGAAAAAGGGAAAAAAGGGGAAAAAAAATCTCTGTGCCAGTTTTATCTTTCACATGTTTTAGTAAATTTCCTACACAGATGACTGGTAAGTAAAATTCGATTTAGTCAAGCACAAAATGATCTGTGATTTAGAGAAATGTTTTTTAGCAGCAACACAATTTCTGGCAAGTCATACAGATATTCTAGGCAATTAAAATTGACGTGCACTTTGTTATCCTTTACATAACTTAAAATGTAGCCTAACTCCTTCCAAGAAAATTGTAGCTACTTTTTCTAAGACAAAATAGGAAAAAAATCCCTCATGCATATTAAGCACCCTTATATTATTATTTTGCAGTAAGTTCAAAACACTGAGGTTCCAAAAGCCTAGCTGAATAAGTGAAACACTTCACTCACTAGTAAATACCTCAGAAATGACCATTAAGCATCACATAGTCACATGTGAAATGATAATTTTTCAACTAAGTCTTCTTTCCTTGCCTAAATCAGAGCAAGAATCCAAAAAACTGTACTGAGAAGTTCAATAAACATTTCATGTGCAGAAGCTGCTGAAAAGAAAAGCAGAATATGCAAGCTAGGAGAAATGAGGGAAGACAGCAGGTAAGCAGAAAACCCTCCTCACTTGAAATAGCTGGGACACCCCAACTTAAAGACTTGCAGCTGTAAAAAGTCACTTGGGGCTTTACTTATCTTAAGAGTTCAGTCTCAGTTTTGAAGGAGAGGTATATTTCCACTGTTTTCTGTCCTGATTTATACTGTCACAGCTGCACTGACAGTGCTGCAGTATTTTTTCCAAAAAAATTCATAAGAGATATCGTTTGTTATGTTTGAAGCACTTTCTCCGAATGTTCCTCCAGCCAAGCAAAAGTTATTTCAGAATTTTACATCATCATGCAATGCAGCATTAAAGTGCATGAAAGCACCCCTCCTGACTTCTCTAAACTGTCCCACTTCCTCCAAAAAATCAAACCAGATGACAGTTCGATTTCGTTATTAGGAGGAATGGGAAGAGTCTGATGTTGTATACATCCTCAGACCATTATTTCTGTGCCAGCTTGAGTTTCATAATTTAATTCGATTCCAGTAGGGCAGAGCACAGCAATACATTTCATAAAACAGTAAACTATGCAAACATGACATCGAAGTTATAATGCAGTATTCATATGCATGCTGAGTTGTCATTTTTATAACACAGCATTTTCACCAGAGGGACACTTAATTAAAAACAGATTCTTTGTATCTGGTATCGAACTAGTACCAACAATTAATTCATTCTAATGCTATTTTTCTATCAGGAGCTAGTCTTTAATTGTGTTGAAAAAAGCAGCATGCACATTTGATTTAAATTAAAGAAACCATACTAAGCCTCAGCTGGAAGCAAAAAGTGGATAACCATTTTGTAATTGTGAAAAAAAAAATCCTAACCATATACAAACTCCAGGAGACCATTGCTGAAGAGAAATGAGGTTGCCAATGTTATACAATATAGAGAATGGACAGGTGTAAAAGTAATTTCTTAGCATTATTTCCTCTAAGTTATTTAGTACTAACAGCATCCTTACATAAGACAATACCCAAATAAAGGTGTTCCCTGCCTCTAATCTCTGACTCAAATACACGGGGGATTGGAGCCAGTGGAAAATGCTAAGGCTAAAAATATGGGGTTTGAGGATTTTCTTTTCTCACTCTTAAATTCACTTCTGTGCATTTAAAGAGAAGCAGTGCTTTAGCGGGCTTTTGAATGAGGACAAGGTGATGGGTTCTTAAATATAGGGATTAAAATTATCCCCATATTGTAAGAAACATGAGATACTACAGAGAAAAGTATATGTGGCTGCTGCTGGTGAAAACACTGGAATGAGTTAAGAAGGGATTGGATGTTTTTAGGCAAGAAGTTACGTTCAGAAAATCTTTTCACAGAAAATCTCAGTAAGATTTGGACAAACACTTTTTTTGCAGGAGATTTTTGTGAACATCTGCTGCCAGATATGCCAGGGTTCCATAAGCAGATGACTGCCCAGACACAAGCCAGAACTTTTACCTGAGAAAGACCCTTTCTTTGTGCCAGTGCCTCCTGCCTCAGGGCCTTATATCACATCCCTGGGGCAACACATGGTGCAAAAATTGTCGGCCCCTGTTTTGGGGAAGTGCTCTTCCACCTGTGCTATGTTTCATTATGAACACTCTTCTGATGTTTGTGCCTCCTTTTTGCATAACTCTCACTGAAGTCAAAAGAAGGCTAACAACCAAGTCAGCCTCATTAGCTTTTCCCTCAATAATAATATGGTAATTTCTCACCTGTCTGTGGCACTGTATGTACATTTACTGCTTCTCAAATATGTTGTCTTTGTGATCCTACTTTGAACTATTTGGAAAACTACTTCACCTTTTTCTGCCAAAAAGCAGAATAGATTCATGGGTCCAGTGATTTTGCTATATCTAACCTCTCAAAACATGCTTTCATCTTCACATCTGAGCTTTCAATTGTGCTTTTGACCAAAACCATAGAAAATATCAAGCTAAAAGTTTGATATTAGTCTGCAGCATAGACTACACAGCCTGTGCATCACTGTTTGAATTACTCTGCCCTTGTTCAGTAAGTAACATCTTCATCTCAAGAGTTGGCAGGAGTGCAATCAAGACAGAAACCATAATGCTAACTTATTGGGAGGAATAAAGTGGGATGAATTGATGCTGGCTGGGTGCCAGGTACCCACCACGCCACTCTGCACTCCCCTCTGCAGCTGGACAGAGGAGAGAAAATATAAAAAGAGACTCATGGATTGAAATAAAGGCAGGGAGAGATCATTCACCAACTAACATCATGAGCAAAACAGACTTGGGTAAATTGATTGAACTTATTAGCAGTCAAATTGGAGCAGGATGATGAGAAGTAAACCCAAATCTCAAAAAACACCTTCCCCCATCTCTCACTTCTTTCCAGGACCAACTTTATTAATGAGTCTCTACCTCCTCCTGCCAGTGGTTCAGGTGGATGGAGAGTGAAGGTTGTGGACATTTCTTCACCCAGTCTCTACTGCTCCTTCCTCCTCAGGAAGGAGCTCCTCACACTCTTCCCTTGCTCCAACATTCTTCCTACTGGAGACAGTTCTCCATTAACTTCTCCAACATAAATCTTTAACACAGGTTCTTCATGAACTCCTAGAGTGCAGGTCCCCTCCATGGAGTGCAGCCCTTCAGGAACAGGCTGCTCCACTGGTTCCCCCACAGGGATACAAGTTCTGCCAGCAAACCTGCTCCAGTGTGAGCTCCTCTCCATGGGTACACAGGTCCTGCCAGGACCCTGCTCCAGCACAGGCTTCCCACAGGGTCACAGTCTCCTTTGGGCATCCAGCTGCTCTGACACAGGGTCCTCCATGGGCTGCAGGTGGAATTCTGCTCTCCCTGAACCTCCATGGGCTGCAGGGACACAGCTGCCACACCATGGTCTGAACCAGGGGCTGCAGGGGAATCTCTGCTCTGGCATCTGGAGCACCTCCTGCCCCATCTCTTCTATGCTTTCTTCTTTTTTTCTTCTCCCCCTCTCACTCCTCTATTTTCTGGCTGAAATTTCTTCTTTAGTGTTATCCCAGAGATATCACTGCCATCAGTTCTGGGTCTGCCTTGGGCAGTGATGGGTCCATGTAGAAGCCAGCTGGCATTGGCTATATTGAACATGGGGGAAGCTTCTGGGAGTTTCTCACAGAAACCACTCCTGTAGTAGTCCCACTACAAAATCCCTGCCACACAAACCCAACACACTTCACAGATAAAGTGAAGGAGGAACTTAGGTACCGGTATAAAAAAAAAGTGGAGTGAATCTACTCACTCCTTTCTCTGCCATCTTGTCAATGCACCTTGTTGTCTGTCACACAGTTTTTTGACAAGAAGGTTGTTTTGTTAAACAGAAAACATTCCCATTTTGCTGACTTGATGTAAATATAGTTGTGTGACAAAAACCTGAGTGTGTTTTTGTTTCCAAGGTCTGTTCTGAGCATACCCAAAGTAACAGGACCTTTTGGTGCTACTATACTCTTTAGTTACTGGTACTTTAAATGCTACAGGCATAAGTGTAGCCCATTGCAAGAGTTACAACTGACCCTGAAACAGCTGTCACTCTTGGTCATTATGAATCTGCAATATTTGAAGGCTGTAAAGAGAATGTATCCACCATTCCACACTTAACAGTGTGAGTTATCCTTCCATGTTTGAAGTGGCATCTGTCCACCTAAATGTGAACATGTGAAATGTGAATATGTATAAACTTATATCTGAAGAAATAAAATATTATGTCCTTTAAGCCAGAAAACGAGTGATTTTCTTATACAGACTGAAAGATTTATTGATGCCTCAATTTTTATTTTATCTATTTTATTAAAGAGGGGAATAAGCAGTCACAGCCTCTCCCTTCATTGATTATACACAGAACCTCCTGGTTGCACATCCAGTCTCCTGTAAGGATGAGAGAGATTAATCTAACTCTTGATTTCTGAAACTTAGGCATAGCATCAATAATGGTTGGCACACGCAAGTTCTGCTATTGATTGGAACATATTAGCAAGTTAGTATTTTTTTTTGGTCTTAAAAAAAAAAAGTAGAGCTACACCAATGTTTTTGAGGTTTTTTTGTCATCACAAACTTTTTTGGACAACCTAGCATGAAATAACTTTGTAAATTAAATGTGAAGAAGATATATAACACCAATAATTGTAATCTTTATAGACATGGTTACACAGAGAAGTTATTTTAATTTCAGTTTAATTTTTATATATTTTCAGGCTTCCCATAGCACTTTACTTGTGCCCGTGATTAAGTTCTGACCAATGCCTGTAGGCAAAGAGACATCTTAGAATAGCATTTGTTAAATAGTCAAAGGAAACATTGTTTCTCACAGTGCTCTAATGAACACTAGTAGCTGAGCAAACAGGAAAGAGCTCTGCAGAAGATCCAGGGACCAAGTTCTGGGCTCCTTGGTACGAGTCAGTCACAAACTTACTGGAGGCCAAAAAAGACGAAGAAATGGTTTGTATGTCTATGAGAAAAGGCTGAGAGAGATGGGGTTGCTCAGCCTGGACAATGGAAGGCTCAGGGGGATCTGTTCAATGTGTGCAAATACCTGATGGGAGGTGGGAGGTGAGAAGGACAGAGCCAAACTATCCCTAATGTAGCCCCAGGAGAAGAGGCTGAGAGCTTAAGCTGAAATTACATGTAAACACAGATAAGTTTTTCTGCAGTGTGGGTAACACAAATTGCACAGAGGGGTTGTAGAGTCTCCATGCTTGGAGATATTGAAAACACAACTGGACACAGCTCAGAGCAACCTGCTGCATTTGAGCTCACTTTGAGCAAGGAACTCAGACAAAATCTCAATAGGTGCCTTCCAACCTCAGTCCTTCTGTTATTCTATGATTCTGTAATTTACTTTTTCAGTGGGAAAGAAACATTGCTATAAAAGCCAAAATTTTCATTAAAAATAGGTATAAAAGTAAACAACTTCACATAAAAATTCTGATAGAAATTTCCATTTCTGGTGTTCACGAAGATGGCATTTTTAGAAATTTTTTAGTTGCTTTGCAGAGGGAATAGATATAAATCTAATCTATTTTTGTTACCCAGGGAACTTAATACAACAAGGTTGAATTTATTATAAGGGAAGGCAGAGAAAATTTACTGTCTGTGTAGGCAAACATGCACAAAAGAGCATGAGAAAGTAATTATGTAATGCTCTGATTTGACATGCAAGTAAGTATAAACTAATACTGACTTGAGCCTCCTAATCATGTTCACACTGATTCAAATGAAAATGTATGTTTTCTATTACAATGATTTTACCACTGATTTAATGGAATTTCTCTCCAGCTAAGAGTGATTATTAGTCACAGAAGTGCTGTAATGTTCTGACCTTTTCAAACTTTTGCTACGAAACAGTTGTTATTGCATTTCTAATGCCCAAATAGTTGCAGTTGGATTCACATAATTTGACAATTACCTTGCAACAGGATGTCCATATGTAATTTAGGGTTTTCTTATGATGTCTATTTCCAGAAATACAGCAGAAAGTATTTAGTCTATTGATTGGAGTAAGCAGTTAACTGGTTTAGAAACATTCCTCTCCGCAGATTTGACAGGATCATTTACAATAGCATTCAGCAAGACAAAACAAATAAAGATAAATAATATAAAGACTGAATGCTAGTCTTAAATATTTTTATACCTTTCATCCAGCTGTAACTCTGATAATATATTTTTTAACAGATGACACTGTATAACTGTTTCTTGACTTTGCTCTCCTGTCAAGTGGTTAAAGTATTTCCTATTCTCTCATTTTTACAATATTCTTGTTAGTTTGGGTTGTTTTGTATACTATGCTTTTTTCACTGGGAAAGCCATATAACAAACCTGTGATACCAGACCTATATAGGATGGCATTATTATGTGATATTGGGGCTAAAATATAGAATTGTATAATCATAGAATATTCTGAATTAGAAGGGACATATAAAGATCATCGAAGTCCAATTCCTGACCCTGTACAGGACACCCAAGAGTCACACCAGGTGCCTGAGAGCATTGACCAAACTCTTGAACTCTGTCAGGCTGGTGCTGTGACCACTTCCCTGGGGAGCCTCTTCCAGTGCCCAACCACCCTCTGGGTGAAGAACGTTTTCATAATATCTGAACTAAACCTCCCCTGACACAGCTTCAGGCCATTCCCTCGTGTCCTGTCACTGGTCACAAGAGTGAAGAGATCCATGTCAGCTCCTTCACTTCCCCTCATGAGGAAGTTGTACCTGCAATGAGGTCTTGCCTTGGCCTCCTCCTCTCCAGGCTGAACAGACCTAGTCACCATAGCCACTCCTCAAATGGCTTCCCCTCAAGGCCCTTCACCATCTCTGTAGCCTTCCTTTGACACTTTCCAATAATTTAATATCTTTCTTATATTGCGCTGGCCAAAACAGCACTCAAGGTGAGTTTTGTGCAGAGCAGAGCAGGACAATCCCCTCCCTTGCCCAGCTGTGATGCTGTGCCTGATGCCCCCCAGGGAAGGGTTGGTTCTCCTGGCTGCAAGGGCACTCCTGACTCACATTCCACTTGTCATCAACCAGGACCCCATGTCCCTTTCCATGGAGTTGCTTTTCAGCATGAGATGTAAGTGGGTTGAAGATGTAAGTGCATTGGAGACACTGACCCATGGATTATTATGTTGCTTTGCATACACTGGAGACTTAATACCAGCAATGAAGAAACTGCAGTCACAGCACTGCCACAGCATGTCCCTGTGCTCACAGTGAGAAGATATTTCACACATTCCTGTAAACTTATGTTACAATGTAAGCAAAATTTGCATGGATTACTTTGTGGCATTCAGCACAGCAATGAAATGTGGAGGTAGAGTGGTGCTCTGAAGTGACTTGAATGCATCAATATTGTGTGTTCAGCAGCAGCTGCTCTGGCACTAGGGCTGTTCATAGATCAGCTTTTTTAATACTTAGCAAAATAATAATATTTTAGTTTCTTGGACATAATGAAGATAAGTAATTTTTTTTTGCACAAAGACATGTTTAGGGAACTTGGTCAAATGCCAGTTCAAGAGAAATACTAAATGTGAGAAGTACTTTAGACATACATTTGCCAGATAAATCAGATAGCTTGAAAGCTCCTTTCCTCACTGTAGGATAATCAAGGAACTTGGTCAACCTCCAATTCGAGATATTTATTTGACTTGCTGCAAGCTGCAAAGGGATATAAAATACCCCATAGCATTTGAAAATACAGAACTAAAACGGCCAAGCCTGAAGAAAAAATACACTTGTGAATACCAGCAGCCAGGGGTAATCCATCACTGATGCAGAACCCCTCAATCCTGACAGCCTACATTGATTTGGTTTGATATTTGTAGTCAGATCTTGCTCCGGAAAGCAGTGAAACTGTCCTCTGTGACACTACAGTTATGACAGCAGACCAAATTACTTCATTTTCCAGAGCTGAGACTCTAATTTGGCTTGCCAAAGCCTGGAAATACCCCTAAATATTTATTTCTTTTAACCATGGAAACGGCTTAAAATTCACTTAGTCAAATATGTGCAAGACTATACTTTCTGAATTTTGCATACTTCATCATATGACTTCCCATAATAATTTTCTCAATTCTACACTGAGGCATTTGAGACCAGGCTACTAAAGAACTGCAAACAACCTGTTATTCACACACAGGGCTGTAAAAAATGAGCCTGAAAGAGTAGTTGGTGCTTGCCTTTAGTTTTCTCACTTATGTTCTGTGTCTGTTTTCTTTGCCAAGCTTTACTTTCTGTATCACAACACAGAAAATGCTTGGGAAGACTTTCAAGCTCTAAGTTATGTTTGTTTGTGGACTTTATTACCTTGATTCTAGATTAAATTTTATAAGATATAATGAATTACATATGTCTAGTTTTAGGTTCACCAAGCTATATTTTGTTGGCTTCAATACCATGGTATGGTCTCAGAGGGTCAGGAGAATGTCCTGGACATTTTTCCAGTGATTTTCCTCTTGCTGAGAGGGAGATCTAGAGACAGAGCATCACCCCCTCTTCCCTGGGAGGGAGCCACAATGTACACCACCACCTTCTTGGACCTGAACATGTGAGCAATCAAGTGGGCAATCCACACCACTGAATTCACCTGCTACTCATTCCAGAGATGTGCAGACAGCCTTCCCCTGGAAGCATCTTTGGCTGAAGGGAAAACACTGAGGATGGGACTAAACTCAGTCCAAGTATCAGGATTTGCTGTACATATTGTTTAATTTTGGCTTTTTGATCAGATAGAGTCAGAATACCTTTATAAAAACAGAGTCACAGTACCTTTATAAAAACTTTTCATGGTCTCTAAATAGATATTTTCTGCTTTTAAACCTCAGCTGAATTATGTGGATATAGGTTTTGTAACTCAAAAGGGCTTAACATGTAGGTGAATAAGGAGGCTAATAATTTTTCCTGTAAAGAAGAAAAATATGTATATTTTCTCATGCTTAGTAGAGTGTAATAGATATCCTAGATGATAAAGGCTCACAACTGTAGAGTAGTTAAAGCAGGGCTGGTCAGTTTAAATGAATCAAAACCCCTTTAATTCCTCAGAGGCCTCTCAATTTCTTTTCAGATTTAAACTGTAGTCACAGCCTCCTGTTAACTAATATACATGCTGTGGATTTTCCATCCTATTCATCACAAATTCCTGCAGTAGTGGGAATGGGGGAAAGGAAGGACTTCAGCTCAGTTATAAATCACCAAGAAGTGACTGACAAATACCAAGGCAGACCTTTGCACAGCACTGGAGATGTTGGAGATGGCACATTGCCAGGCAGGCTGCAGATACACACTGTGCTATATACAGATGTGCAGATACACACTCTGAGCAATTTTAGGGAAATGATATGTTTATTCTAAAGTAAGGAGCAGGGTGAGGGGTGGGGGATGGATGGTTTTTGATGGACCTCTTGCCATTTCAGCTTTAAGACAACGGGAAAACTATTAGAACTGCTGTTCCCTGTTTTACTTCATATGCAAAGAAGAAAAAAAATGGGGAAAAAAGAAAAGTCGATATCATACACAGTGAAAGATAAAAGAGACAATAAAATTTATTTTGTTTGTTCTAAATATGTTGTATTTAATGTTTCATCTCCAGGCTTTGGTAATATTTCCCTGGTTTTTGTATGTAATATATTTGACTTGCAGCATATTTTATGTTTTTGAAGAAAGCATTTTTGCTTGAAGTAAAAATCTGATTTCCAAACCACTTTCATCTAATTAATTACATATGTGTTATATATATATATATACATATATTTAATAATGTCTCTGTAAATACTGTCATTTATATGATTTATTCACACATCTGTCTGATCACAGTTTGTTACTTGCCTTATAGCTACAATTATGCAACAAGAGACTTAAATCATAACGCTTCAAGTCTGTGCCATTTTTGTTGATCATTACAAGAGGACAGGTTGATCATACTTCACCATAGACACTAATATTTGCAGTCAATGTGTCTACTTTGTGTTGATTTACTTAATGGGCCACAATAATATATAAAACTGAATAGAAGAGGGAAGAATTCAAGAAAAATCCAACAAGAAACAGAGTCTGGCTCTACACACTTTTCTTCTAACATGTAATATTGTGGCTCATAGGATATATGCAACTCGCATTTATATCCTGTCAAAAAATATGCATATTGCACTTCTAGAAAAAAATATATATTGCTTTTTTCCTCTGATTCAGTATCGATTTTTTAAATCACTTTTTTTGGAAGAAAAATGTAATTTTTTCAATCAGTTTCATTTATGCTAATAGCAGAAAAATAAATGAATGAAAAAGAATACAGAACTATTTTCAGGGTTCAAAAAAACACAGAAAGGAAGCGTTCAAATCACAATCCCTTTCATCTTTTGCAGCTTACTGATCACAGGCAGAAGGGAAAAATGTGGAACATATTCCAGATTTCCTACTTGACTGTTGTTTCAGTGCCAAGAGGAAAATAAGTAAAATATTATGTAAAATATTAAACATTATGAGCCAAATATTCTTCAGGGGGTCTGCAGGAAACACAGCCAAAAGAAAATGTTTTTCAATAGGGGTAATGATATTAACTTCCTTTCTCAAAGACTTTGGAATACATAGCTCAAAAAGTGAACAAATATCTCCAACATTTAATAAAAAAAATAATCCATTCAGCAATCTTAGAAAACTGACTACTCAGCACAAATCACAAACATTAAGGAAGCCAATTTCAGAAGTAATGAAAGTGAAGTGCTAATTGCTAAGCAGATTGCTTAGTGTTCCTTCTCCTCATATTGTAAACGTGGTTCTTGAAGTCACACAAGCAGACATTTGGTCTCACTGGAGTTAAGAATAAGCAAAGCACAGGGACCTTGGCTGGCAAGTTTAGTTATGCCCATGTCTACATTTCATTGGCCCTGTGAATAAGCGTTGGACAAAGATAGAAAGCTATCACTGGGACGAAAACTGCTTGCATATAATAGCAAAAAGCAAACATAAGAACTGAAATTTAAGAATTCAGCAGCAAAAACTTTAAGATTACTTATACAGTTGGTTAAGGTGATTTTTTGTTGTTGTGGTTATATCATATAAATCAAATTGAAAAAAGGCATTGTGAGCCCATTTTACTTGATGCCAAGAAAATCTACATGTTCACGAAAAGAGACAAAGAGAACATAGCAGGGTGTTTATTTTTGAAAAGGAATGAAAAATCCACAACTGCAATTCTGTCTGTCTGTCATCCCTGGCTGATTACTTGTAGCATCCAGCAGAGATGATCAGAAAGGGATTTAAATGAAAGCAGGTTAGCAACTTGAAGTTTTATTTAAGGAGAAATACCTGTGTGAGCAGAGCCATGAAATCAGCCATGGAGGTGATCAAGAGCAGAAGTGGATACATTGATCAGTGTTAGGAAGACTGGAAGCAGGTGCATTAAAACCCAAGACTAGGTAAGTGACTTTGAAGAAGGATACAAAAAGGCTGGACTGCATACTATGGAAACCTTTATAAAGTTTCTAAGACAGTCATGGTCTCTTCAAGAGAAGGGACAAAAAAAATAAATCACTTTACTTGCTCAGATTGGCATGGATTACTTGGACCTGAGAGGAGAAATGGCAGAAGAAAAGATTGGCATCTCTGCAAGACATGTCAGAAGAAGGCAGTGGTCAAGGAATTACACACCATCCTCCACTATCATTCAAAAGAAAGTGACTTTGCCATCTCCATGAAAAGCCAGACAGACTCTTTTTTGTTAATTTTTAATTTTTTTTTAATATTTTAGTTTATTTTGTTCATTCCTTTTATTCATGAGCAGTGATGGACAGATGCATCAGACTTTGGAACTGTGTTGTGTTTTAAATCATACACATAGTCCAATACACATATATCACACAGAGCTGCTGAAGACTTTAGCTAGTCTGGAAGGAGTCAATGTTTTACTACACATTACCATAATTTTGGCAGGCAAAGTCCACTCTTTCTAAGGACTATAAAATTCCTTGGATATTTGGACTGTGTATATGCAAATCAACAACTTATTGAAATGAGAGTGGCGTGTCTGTAGCCGTGCCACAGCAGAGCCAGACAAAATGCACACAGGCACCATGAGAGNTTTGTTCTAAATATGTTGTATTTAATGTTTCATCTCCAGGCTTTGGTAATATTTCCCTGGTTTTTGTATGTAATATATTTGACTTGCAGCATATTTTATGTTTTTGAAGAAAGCATTTTTGCTTGAAGTAAAAATCTGATTTCCAAACCACTTTCATCTAATTAATTACATATGTGTTATATATATATATATACATATATTTAATAATGTCTCTGTAAATACTGTCATTTATATGATTTATTCACACATCTGTCTGATCACAGTTTGTTACTTGCCTTATAGCTACAATTATGCAACAAGAGACTTAAATCATAACGCTTCAAGTCTGTGCCATTTTTGTTGATCATTACAAGAGGACAGGTTGATCATACTTCACCATAGACACTAATATTTGCAGTCAATGTGTCTACTTTGTGTTGATTTACTTAATGGGCCACAATAATATATAAAACTGAATAGAAGAGGGAAGAATTCAAGAAAAATCCAACAAGAAACAGAGTCTGGCTCTACACACTTTTCTTCTAACATGTAATATTGTGGCTCATAGGATATATGCAACTCGCATTTATATCCTGTCAAAAAATATGCATATTGCACTTCTAGAAAAAAATATATATTGCTTTTTTCCTCTGATTCAGTATCGATTTTTTAAATCACTTTTTTTGGAAGAAAAATGTAATTTTTTCAATCAGTTTCATTTATGCTAATAGCAGAAAAATAAATGAATGAAAAAGAATACAGAACTATTTTCAGGGTTCAAAAAAACACAGAA